>JADAQX010000380.1:0-46336 GCA_015476325.1 Cardiosporidium cionae
ATAGTTTATTTTTAAAATTGGATTTGTTGTACATGTTAGATTTTCTTCTTTTTTTTTTTTAAAAAAGAGAGAATAGTATCCAAATTTTTTTATAAAAAAATTTTTTTTTTCTTATATAAAGAATCTTTTTTATAAATGGTTTTTGGATTTTTTTTACCGTCAGATTATAAAGTGGTTTTTAATCTCTGTGTCTGTCAACTTTTCTTTTTTTAAAAGTTAATTTTTTTAAAATTACATTCTAAAAAGAAATAAAAATACTCTTCTCTCATTTTCTTTTTTTTTTTAATATATATAAATTTTTCGTTTTTTTTGTTGTTGATGAAAAGTACAATACTCTACATAAGAAATGAAATCTCTTTCTATTTTTTTCATCCACCTTTAAAAAACGTTTTAAATACTATGTAAAACTGAAATTAAATTTTTAATGAAATTAATTTTTTTATTAGGTAGATCGTCAATATGCTATCGAAAGATTACGGCAAAAAATTAATACCTATGAAGCGAAAATAGCTGCACATCAACAAAAATTGGAAATTTTAAAAGAAAAACAATGTGCATTACCTAATTTGGATGCTTTACCCAGCTCTTCCATTGAGGAAGATCTTTCTGATGGTATTTCTGTTATGTGTTTCTTTTTTGATTAGAATTTTAACTTTTAAAATATGTTTTTTATGTTTAAAAAAAAGTAGTTTTTTTTTAAGAATCTAGAGTATGTTATTTTTTACTAGAATGCATTTTTTTATATATATAAAAATACTGTTTATTAAAAAACACAAATTTTATTTTGGATTATGTGAAAAGAAACGAATTTTTTTTTTTTGGGCTGAAGTAAAAACTTAACAAAAGGAGAAAGGAAGTCTACAGCTACAAAGAGAGTTTTTTCAACCTTTAGGAAATCTTTTTTTTAACTTTTAAAAGGAATTTTTTTTTGGATAGAGTAGAGAGAGATGTAGTTCATTTATAAAATACTAATATGTAGAAGGAATACGAAGTCTCTTTTTTTTAAAAAATTTTTAATAGATTTGTTTGTTTTGGGGATAAAAATCCTTTTTTTTCCGCCTAGAAAAATAATTCTTACAAGAGGGTTATATCTGTGGGGGCTGTGTGAAAATTTATATATATATATATATAGATTTCTTTCATTTTGTTTTTTCTTTTTTTTTTAACACATAGAAATAATGATGGAGGATGAAGAAGAAGACATACAATTAGAAAATGTGGAAGAAGAAGAAGAGGAGACTGTTGAAACTTTAAATGGAGCCGAGACCTCTCATGAGGAATCTTTTCCTACTTTAGGAGAAGCCCAAGAAGACACGCTTCTTCAAACATTTTTTGATAGCAGTTGCAATTTCTGTTTAGAGGATATTGAATCTGTAGATACAGTAGGTTATCTTGTTTTTTCTTTCAAAACCCATTTTTTGCATCTTTAACACCTCCTTTTTAATGTTACCTTTTTTATTTTTTATATAGAGAGAGAGAATCAAAGATTAAAGACTATTTTTAGCTATAGGATTATATATTTTTATAACTTCTCTCACTATTTTGTGATATGCAAACTGTATTATTTGGAAATAGCCTTGAGACCCATTTATAAAGTGCCATGAAATATTTTTTTTTTAAATTGCATGTACAAACTGTGTCTACTCTCACTTAATAAAAAAGCATTTGTTTTTGCTCTTTTTTTTTATATTAAAAAAATCAAATTCCAATGAAATTTTGTATTACTTTTAGGATGCCATAGAAAAAAAAATTGTAACGAAGCAAGAAGAATTAAAATCTTTTCCCTCAAATCTTGCTGTGATTGTTCAATATCTTCGAAAATTTCGAGAAAATAAACGGCAGAAGCGGATATTGCTTAGGGTAAGAACTATTATGGCTGATCTATGCGTAAAATGTTTTATATTTTTTTTGTCAATGCCTCCTGCTCTAGTGTGTAGAATTTTTTTATATTTTATTTCAAGCATCTTTTCTTTTTTTTAAAGAATTTAATGAAATACTACACATTTTCTGTGTACTCTCTCCCTTAATCGAATTTTTGTAAGCGTGAAGCGTTGCTGCAGTTTCTGGTATCAAATGAAAAATCTTAAAACTTTACCTAATTATTCCAAAAAGTTACATTGGGTTTGCCAAGCATACACAGACAGGCATTAAAACGATAAATGGAGATATTTTATCTTTTCTATTTTGTGGTTAAAATTTGGACATAAATATTCAGAAATGCCAAGGAGAGGGATTTGTACAAGTTTATCATCATTTTTTGAAAGCATAGTTTCATCATATTTAAAACGCATAAAATTTTTTTTTTTTGTTTCAAACTTTTAAAGGTTCAAACTAAGCGAGATGCCATTAGAAAAGAATGTGATCGATTGTGTGCTCAAAGAAAAGCTGAGTTCATTGAAGGATTCAATGTTATTGCTGCAAAAGTCAAGGAGATTTATCAAGTGGGTATCTGTGAAACCTATACATCAATGCTTATATTGCGTCTAAATGGATAAAATGAAGAGGCTTTCGTTTCTTTTTTAGTTGGGTTTTTTATTTCTATTATGCAATTCCAAAACTTCATAAAGTAAAATATAATGAAGTAACATTTAACATTTTGAGCAAAGTTGATAAAATGCTATACAAAGCTCAAGTTATTCAGTTCGAGTAGAATTTATTCTATAGGTGTTGCATTGTTTCAATTGCTCTATTTTTAATTTTCAAACTATGTGTCTAAAATTTTTGGGATCGCACTGTTCTGATTTCTCTACTAAACTCTTCTAATTTAGGGTCCCATGTTCTGTTTAATTTTCCACATTGATTTGCTTATTTTGGCCTGTGCTTTAGATGATTGCTAAAGATGGTGATGCAGAATTAGAACTGGTAGATGTAACAGACCCTTTTGCGGAGGGAATTCTTTTCTCTGTTCGACCTCCTAAGAAAAGTTGGAAACATATTCAAAATTTATCTGGTGATTGTAACTTTTACATTTTTGACATATGCTATTGCAGATTTCTCTTAAATCGTAAACTTTGTTTCTCAATGAACGGGCGTCCTATTTTAGTCTAGTCGTATTCAAGTGGGGAATTTATAGTAGGTTATATGTTGTCAAAGGATTTTCTCTATTTTGCAAAATTAGAATTATTATTTTTAGTTAATAACAGGTTTTAATTTTCTCTAGTGAGCATTCTACATTTATCTCTTTATTTTTGTTTTTGTTTAATGAACTTTAAGGTGGCGAGAAAACATTGAGCTCGCTTGCGTTGGTATTTGCACTACATTATTATAAGCCTACTCCGGTCTATTTCATGGATGAAATTGATGCTGCTTTAGATTTCAGAAATGTTTCCATTATTGCTCGTTACATAAAGGTATTGTGTTTTTAAAAATATTTTGCATTTCAATATGAGAACGCATACATGCAGTTGTAATTTTTCTAGGTAAACTTTAAAGTGAAAAGGTTGCTTCTTTGTTGCTCGGAATGTGAAAAGAATAAAATTTGTATCTAAGAGATTTGTTTTTTTCAATTACACAGGATGAGACAAAGAATGCACAATTCATCGTTGTTTCATTGCGAAACCAGATGTTCGAGCATTTTAATCATATGGTCAGTCTGAATAAATGCGTTTCTATGAAAGATCTAACTTCTTTATGGAAACTACTGTAATGCATTTGATTCACTATACTATATAACATAGTAGGTATGTCAATTAATGAGCTTGTTGCTTCTGTTTTACTGAGCATTTTTGATTTTGGCAATATTCAAAATTTCTAAATTCAAGAGCACCAGATGTTTGTAGTTCTCAACTTTGAATTGCATCGATACATCGTATATTTCTGGCAGCTACAATAGAAATGAAATTTCTATTGTACTCTCACCTGTGCAGTTTTTCTGAAAAGTTTTGTTTTTCCATAACTGTTTCAGTTGACAAAGATTGTCATTTCGCTGTTGTGATTTTTACTGCAGGTGGGAATTTACAAAACGCACGAGGTTACCAAATCTATCTCTGTCAATCCTACAATGTTTAGTAGATTAGGGAAACCGTGGGAACGGCAAATTATTGAATAAAACAAAAATATGACTTGGGGTCTTCAACGAATAATATCTTAACTTTAATTTTATTGCTTTTACTATTCGATGATCAGTTGACTTTTTGAAATTGAAACCGATGTTGCGCAACCTTGTAAGAATAAACTTCTTTACGAATAGAATTTTAAAAACCTTGCTTCTCTAGAGTAGGTGCTTTTGAAGTTACGTTAAAAGAGGAATCAACGATGTTGATGAACCTCATTTTTTTCTAGCTTCGAGATGGAAAGAGGAATAATTATGATATTTTCAACTTAACAAGCTCTTCAAGTTCCAAGCGTTTCGAAGAATAAAAATAAAATGTGCACAATCAGCGCGTTATCACTGTTTCCTATGGCAAATGAGTAGTTGCAATTCTAACTGCGAAGTAACGAATATTTTGTGCTTCGGTGTTCTGTGTTACTCAGCTATCTCACAAGCTTTCTAAACGAAATCGCAAGGAAAAAGACACGACATAAAAAATACATAGCCAGAAACGATTTAGCAGGATGGTGTGATTATTTATTGGTATTTAAGATAATGAACTGAGCAAATCCTCATCTACCAAATTTTATCGAAGCTGTATTGAAGTGCTCACATAAAATTTTACTACTTTATCGAGTGTATGCAATATAGGGAAAACACAGGGAATGCAATTCTTTTTGCATATTTAAATCCTTAAGTGTATTCTTTGCTTTCCATGTTTATGACATTTACGAGGAGGGGCATTCGAGCTTTGTTTTCGTGCAAGTCAGATCTTCGCAAGAAGCTTGGGATCTTCCGCAGGATGCAACAGAAGCTGGTGAGTTACACGCAGGCTTTATATCCCACCCTACTACGGTGTATTCACTTCCACGCATGCACATGCACAGTATTCTCCCGGTAAAGTTTGTGTCTGCTGGTATTGTTACGGTGTTTGTATTCGCAGGGCCAGTTGATGATGGGTTATATTCAACATCAGCCGCGGTTACGGCTGTCGTAAAGGCTCCAACTATTCCTCCTTTTATCCCTGTTGCATACCTTGCAACTAATTCTGGTTGAGTAGTGATAGTAGCATCCCCGCCATAGTACAACTCGGCATCGGTTACATCCGTCCGAAGGCAGCCGGATGGTAAAATATCAGGTTGTCCACTACTTTCTGCGTTGCATGTTAGCTTCAACCGGTCACCAGGACTGGCATCCATAACTGTCAGTTGCGTATTATCGTTCTCAATAACGTGAAATTTGTCTGCTGCATCAGTGGACATTAGGAATAGGGGGGCAAGCAGCAACAAACTAAAGCTGCCGAGTTTTACGATTTTGCTTGAACTTGCCATTTGTATTGGTTCAATTGATACCTTTTGCAACGTTTTTTCGAATTTTTTCAAGGGTATCAATACTAACTTGTAACTTTCAACTCTTTTCCCCTTCGCGGTTAAATTATTTTGATTGACTTCTGAATGACAAAGAGCAAATCATACGTTTCAATCCAATGCTGGTGGGTACATGCGATAATTAGCAAGGGTACTTTTACAAAAAGTAAACGTTTTAAAAGTTTCGGTATATGACAAAATAAGTTTACTGAAATTCAATCTATATTTTTGATAATTATGGAGCTTGGAGCATCGTGTCAGTTAATTTTTTTGCACAAGGTGTCATAAATGCTCGAAATTGAATCAGAAGTAATGCTACGTGATCAACATACGTAGCTGCAAGGAAATCACAGCTCATAAAGTTTTCAAGACGCTAAATGAGGAGCTGGAGCAAGCAACGTCGAATACTAAGATTTTACCGAATATTTTTCGAATGAAAAATGAAGCTATACAAAATATGTACTCAACTTTTGCTTACCTGACTACTGGTATGTGCGGTTAAAAATGCCAAGTTAACCCAAAAATTTATTTTTGTGCTTCTCGATTTACAAATGAACTTTTTTTTTATAGAATAGATAATACAAAATTTAAGTTGAAATTGGATTTGTAAGTAGAATGTAGTTGAGGTAAAAATATCTCAAGTGCTGTAAATAAATTTTTTGCGTCGACTACCAAATTTTCACCCAACATTGTATCCCGGTACATGGCGGTTCTTTGTGAGAAAGAGGAACGTGGCCTGGTGCCTTCATTTACTAGTTCCAATTTATGTAAAGAGGTGTCGACGCCGCGGAGTGTTACCTACCTCAACGGCGAAATTTCTACTTGCTAAAAAAAGAGCCCTCAACAATTACATCGTCCATTTCCCCTGCTAGAATAAATTTTTCAACGCCCTCCCAATGAGAGACTGCGCATAGAAATGCTCGCTTGGAGGTAAGTCAGCTTAAAACTTTCCTTTACAAACAGTTAATGAAAAACTCTAGCAAGAAGTAAATAGTGCAACCTCGCTCATCCAGAAGACTCAGAATGTGAATTTTGGGCGGATGATTATTTGCGTGATATAGGAGCCGGCAACGGTTTTTATTTTAATAGAGAATCAAATGAATTAAGTCTTTATCAATAAAACACAAATAAACAACTAACACGCTTATTTAGAGTTTTTTCTATTTGATTCAAAAGAAATAGATTGCAGTGATGATTAATCTTTTAGCTAGCCTGCTGGAACCAGCTTTAGATCTTTCTTATCAAGAAGTTTTAATCTGATCTGAGTTCACTAAGGAAATAAAAACTCTGATGACTCTCTCTTTTACTCTAAACTGATGGAGTGCGTGGTTTCTTTTGGTTAATTTTATCTATGCGATTAGCCTCGGTCACAACTATCGCAATATAAAAGCACGTTGAAAGTGCAACATTGTTCAGAATATTGTATATAACAACTGAAATGCTCGCATTCTTTTGGATGCTATCACACTTTCTTAATGTTACTCTCAATAATAATGGTAGTAAATTTAAAGGTAAGATTGATTACATAGTCTTGCTATATACTAATTCACATCGAATTCTTCACTACCACCTATAAAAATACTCAAAAAATATTACGCTGTATCATATAAAAGCTTACCATAAATACAAGGAAACATCGGAAATTCTCATAAAAGTCGTCAAAACGGTCAATAATGATAATAAATTCATGCAGTGAACCTTCCTCATAATTCCCTGCAAATTCTTTTAAATGTAATCTAAGTTATTTCGGTGGTTTGATGTAAAACAATTCTACAAATTTGTGGATTACTACTTACTTAGCGCAGAATATCACTGCTATTCTACGGATTGGATGCAAAAAGACTCTCATTTCCTTCCCATCTAAGACGTGACAAAAAAAAGCATGGTCTTTGATTCCAGCTGCCACTTTAAAAAACAAAAGAAGCACATCTCCACACTTGAAATCGATGAAAACTGTTAGCACAGTCACCAAGTTCGGTTGACGTGAGTGTATTCATTGAAAATTAAATTCTTAAGTAGAAGGTTCATAAACCAACTCACACAATGCCATACATTAAAAAACGCCCAAAATTGGCTGAGAATTATTTCAGAACGCGATTAATACATACATGCTTATTTCCATCTAAAAAAACAGCATAGCCTTGCCACTCATATAAATTCCATGAATTGATAACGGTTGTACTATGACAACTGGGTCTAGCCAGGTACCATGCAGCACACGCAAACGCATTTTAGAAGTGTGTGCTACTCATTCTGCGAACAAACGCCCGTTGAGAAGCTACACAGTATACATGAATAACAGCAACGTCTAGTGTTGAATGTTAATAAAATTCTATTGCAATGCATTTGTCAATATTGATGATTCTTCGCAGGTAAATGCCTCATAGAATTTGCTGAATGCTCTCTACCGTTTTTATGAAAGAATTCCTTTTCTCATTTGTACTGAAGGTGATTCGATATAAAGATAGTTGAGAAGCATCGCCTAAAGCAGCCATATCATGAAATATTACATCAACTCATTTAAAAAGTGAGTATGCATACACGTAAGTTCATATCATCGCAATAAGGCATAGTAAGTGCACGACAGCAGCAATTAACAAGTTTGCAAAAGCATTGAAGTAAATAGGTAGTTACTTGCTCCCATACCAATTGATCGACCTATGAACATAGCTGTTTTCTGTTTAAGTACCCGACAGGAAATTGACTTCAATACATCTGTATTGAGAAGTAGTCGACCAGTGCCATTTTGATGAAACGTAATGTGAGGAGCATTTCCAGTGGGTTCCTTTCCTTCACTTACCTGTAGCAACATACATTACTATAAAGTAGAGGACAAAAACAAAGCCAAGCTCCCGCTACCTAAGAACGATAGCTCCCACAAAATTAAGCATAAGCCAGGGCAAGGATGCTATTACGTGAGAGCTGTAAAAATTGTAATAAATTGCAGCAGAGCAGCCTCAAAAATATCCCCAAAATTTCAGACAAGTAAAAAATTCTTTTCAACACAACTACAAAAACTAAATGTTAAGCAACATAACTCTAGCAGAGTAAAATCAATAACGTGAGTGAAATTTCACTTGTCAGTGCAAACACATCTCTTAGTATCGCTAAACTACAGTTACAAGGTTTCTGTGGAAGGAATTGCTTGCCGTTAAAAAAGTCTTTAATCTTCAGCAACAAAAACGTGTAACAATGAAATTGTGAAGGATTAACTGAAATAACGGATCTTGTCATTGTAATTTAATACAACTAAGGATAGCGAAGGAAACATAACAAGAAAAGTAGAAAAACCAGCATCAAATTACTCCCAGTTTTAAATTTTACACTTAAGTACTAGTAGTAAAAAATGTCTGAAACGTACAATTCTTTGAACTGAAAAGCGGTAGTAACGATACAAAGCTTTCTAAACAATAAAAACGTTCTCAATTATAATTGCAATAGCTAGAGTGGTGTTCAATATGCAAAAGTGCGCAAGTGAAGTACAAAAGTAGTGCAATGCTTACACATTGGAATAGAAACAAATCTTCAAAAAAGTATTTTTTGACTAGCGTATACAATTATAGATAATGGAGAGGAAAATTAGGTTAAGAATTTGATATACTACAGATGGAATCCATGCGTCTTGTACGTAGCTTACAAACATATCAAATGCAAAAGCAACTATTTTTTCAAGAATAACACTTAATCAAACACTCTATAGAGAATACGCAGAACTGAATCCGAGTGCATTAATACATATTGCAAGCGCCTAGCAATAGAAATTAAGAATACTACAAAGAATACATACACATTTCTGAAAAGTATAGTGATATACTACCTTAGCCCCAGCAATAGTAAGTTTTCCAGCAAGCGGTAAAATCCATTCTCCAGATTCAGATCGATTATATCGGCTAAACTTCGCCAAGGACTACCCAGAAATTAGCATAGAAAAATATTTGCAAAAAAGCTATGCAAAGGTTCTCACAACAGAGACAAGAAAAGAATTACGTTTATCCAAAAGAACACCCAATGTAGGAAAATCAACTTGTACAGCACGAGAAAATCCTACTTGTTCCCCTGTGGTCATATAGTTAGATAGTAAACAGTAAAAAACTAAGCATTTCAAGTACTACAGCAAATAAAAAAGTTCTCGAAATTCACACTAGGCATTGTCCAAATACACTCTCAAACGTACGTCCGTAAAGTAGATTTCTTGTTCAGATAAACCTGAAAGATAGATTGAATAACATAAAAAAATTTCATCCTAAAAGAGGAGAACCTTCATGTCATGAAGCGCTATGCTTCCCGTTTCATTACATATAGAATACTTTACTCTTCTATGAAAAAGCTGCGATGCGGATATATAGCTATTAAACGCAGATACCAAAAATGGGATGGAAAAGTAAGTGTTCGTAATAAACCAAAGCTCTATTGCTAGCAAACAGTGTGTGCTCTTGCTGCAATCAAACAAAATGTTACGTTACAGAGAGGAATTGAAACAATGAAAACATACACTATAAGAACATACATCGCAAGAAAAGGTACTAAAATAAGTATAATCGTAACGTATGCCCTATATTTAAGGACCTGTAGAAATCTCATTCGTAGTCGTCTGGTCTGAATCTGCAGGGGTGGTAGCGAGCTTTGGCGAATCGATTGAATCGGAATAATAAGTACTATCCTCGGCTATGTTAGAGGAAATTATTGCATGTGAACTTTCAAGGTGCTTGTTTGTAGTAGCAAAATTCTTATTGGAATTTATAAAAAAATCTTTGTTTTCCCCACTATCAATCTGCCAAAAAATGAAATATCTAGTATATTCTAAAACTTCCACAAAGATGTTTATCTTAAAAGATAAAGCTTTGTTTTAAACGCATAAGATACTATGAAAACAAAACAGCACTAGTTAATATAAAAGCTTCATTGCATTGACAGTACATAGAGGGCAAATGGGTTCCGAAACTCAGTACTTTCCGTCAAGACGCTAGCTTTTGGTAAACTTATAGCACCTGTGTGTCCAGATCTGTACAAAAACATAAAATAAACAGAAGAATTCCATTTTGCTGTGACATATTTCTCTGAAAAAATAATCAACTTCCTCATCTAAAACAATGTCTCAAATACTACTGAAAATAATGCCACAGTGGTTTATCTATAATTGTAGAGTTCACATGAAAAAAAATGGACTTAAATATCTTGGTGCTGCGTATTTTCAAATTCACATCATGTGAATAGCACACATTCCACAAAAAACTTACAAAATGCATTTTCACGAAAAAAAAAGAAGTGAAAATACATTAAAAAAGCAACAATAAAAATTCATTTCCTCCAATAAGTAAAACTATAAAGATACGAGACTGCGGAAAAAGATTCAAAATAATCAAATTGAGTAGTCCCGAAGAGGTGTTCTTATACAGGAGAATAACTAAACGAAATGAAAATACTTCCGAGTATGCACCAAGCACAGCGTATTGAAACTCTCATAACTATACATACGTTTCAGCAGATGAATTGGTAAGTGCATTCTTTGTGTCTGTTAGAAGATCATTTTGCTGCATCTCGGTGACAACGCGTTCCTAAGAATAAACGTTGAAAAATAAAAGACGTATAACAAAATCTGCTTCACATTCCAAACCCATTTAAATAGTCTCAAAAAAACAATTATACTCCTCCAAAATATCCATTTGCAACATACATTTGTGTTGCCACACACCTTTAGCTATTACAGTAAAACAAGGAAACAGTTTTCATTAGTAACCAAAGAAACCTCCCACTGGCTACTGTTCAATAATCCAAATTTACAGAAGCGCAATAAGTTACCCTTCAGAAAAGAAAATTGCTTTCGTACAGCAGTTCAATTCCGTATTGCTTCATTTCTACTGTTGCCTACTCACACGTATCTTGCACTCCAAAATATTCCAGAAATACCATAACGGCACGAAGTACAATTGGAGCAATCGTGTTTTACTATGCAAGCATAGTGAAAGCCTTACTTCAGAAACCCAGTATTACTGGAAAACAGTCACGTATGCATAGCAGTTGTGAAAAAATTCATGTAGAGCTCATAAAAAATTTGTCATACCCCCGTTTCAGCAGCATCCGTAATTTCTCCTTCATTTTCGTTAACAGTCAAAGTTTTTTGCCTTACAGGCCGATCAATTTCACTTTCATTTTCCTAGATTACAAAAAATAATGTACGAAATATAATCTGGTTTTTAAATGCTGAGGATGCATAGTAAATAGCATATAAGTGCTGCTGTATTAACTAAATATTTTACTGTTTAAAATTTTGTACCGAGAAACTGCTAAAAGAGGCTAAATATGAAAACGCAAATCCATTGCAAAAATAAGATGTTTACCGGTAACGTGTGAATTCTGGTAGTGTCTTCATTATCTTGGCAAGATCTATTTAAAATAAATAAACGTTTCCCGAATTATCAACATAAAAATTCCTTTCAAAAAAAAATATTGGTACCAAAAACATATCAGATGATGTCCCCAAAATAATGAATGAAATAAATTTATCATAGGGGAGGCAAAGCAAACAATCAAGAAATGTTCATGTAGCAACATGCCACAAAATGCTAGTGAAAATTGAATTGTTTTCCCAACTTTGGAATCGCAGGATTGATATTGAAGTATTCTCAATAATGAGAGGATAGATGCTAGATAATTTATTCGTTCTGTTTTAATTGAGTAGAATTAAACCAATGCCATTTTTCGACAGTAAATAAACAAAGATTTTAAAAAAATACGATGAATAATTCATTCTGAATCTTCTTTACCTCGCCTTTTCAACTTTGCTAGGGCTCAAGGAATTTTCACAAGGATCAGAAAGTTCTTTGGTCAATTGAAAGTCGGCGGCACGCTTTGCCTAAAAATTTTAATAGAAAGAATAAACCGAGGTTTGAATGGATTCGCCACAAAACAGGCACTAAAAGATGAGAATTCAGAAAAGCATTAGATATTAATCAGCTCCTCACTTCATGTGGCAGATCGCACAAATTAATTACTGCGGCCAAAGGAAATAGTTAATGATGTATTCCAGCATAATAGTACGCTAGCATACGTCAACGACAAGCAGTATACATACACAAAGGATGGAGCAAGAACGTCATGTTCTACATGTTACAATATCTTCTGTATGCAACAAAATCTTCTTTGAATTGGTACCATCTTATAGTTCCGGAATATGCAATTCGATCGCAGAAGCGTACAAATTCTCAATCATTTACGTAGAAGAAGTAAAGTAGAGCACATCTATCGATACCCAAGGATGGTCATTGACAAACGCTTAAGGTAGCAAGAAACAGTGAAGAGCGTGAAATATAAGAATGACATATCCAATACTCAAAATAAAAAGTAGCGCCACTAATTAAAAATGTTAGAAAGGAATACACGTTAAAAATGAGTTATTCTTGGCATGTTATCTAGAAAAAGTATTGAAGAGAATGATCGTTTTATAGGATCAATTATGTCCAAAAAAATTATTATAGAAATGCTTGTGGTTGCTCAGTGGACCAATTCAACTTGTTTTATTGCATCAGAAAACGTGAGGCAGATTCCAAAATGTTGTGCTGAGACAAAAATACATTCAACTAAGACAACCAGCATGCAACTGAGCTTCCACTAATAGATGCGGAAAAAGAAAGACGTAGACAATCTTTGCCTCCGACGTCACCATCAACAATTTCATACACCGTAAACACAATGATTTGCAAAATCAACTAAGGGTAAATGAAATAGAATTCTGCTATTTTCCATTTTATAATTTTTCTGTATTTTTTATTTCTTGACAGACCTTTCACAAGTCAAAAACACTTTCTAGTAAGATTAGAAAGCGCTCAGGAGCGTATAGTGAGATTAGATAGCGTAGCTGCAAACATTTAACAGTTGTAGAGGAACTGCACCCTATTTCAAAGCGGGAACAGCAGTTACCTAAACCTATACCTACAAAAGCAACGTTTTAGTTCGCTATGAACTCGGAGAGCAACTTTTTGGTTGATTCATAAAAGCAATCCGTTCCCTAAATTATTGAAAAGCATATAGCAAGCAAGGATCGTTGCTTCATCTCAATAGCTAATGGATTTTTTACAATGGAATTGAGGCCTTATAAAATTTTTTTGTAAATAAAAAATCAGAATAACGTTTCAGAGGGATCAATTCACGGCATCAATTTCACTTTTCACAAAACATGGGTAAAGTATTAAAAAAAGGGGAATTTTTGCTTTATTTGCAACATTCTACATCCAACAATAAGTCAATGTTTGAATAAGTGATTGTCACATGCTGGGCAATGTAAGACTTGGCCGTTTTCAAAAAAAAATTATAACTCGACTTGCTCCTATTACATTTTATGACAACTCTTTGTATTCAAGATGATCAGACATAGCATACCAACGTGTACAAAAAGAAAAATGGATTTTTTATGAAATATCGGTATTATATTACGATATTTCCACGTGTTCTCAAAGTTTTCATAACATTCCTTACTGTAGGGAAGCCACGCATTTTTTGTTTAAACCACGAAAGTATCCTTCGCAAAGAAATAGTAAAACTTGGACAGCACTTCAAAAATTATGCTTCAAAATAATCGAATAACAAAACGCCCTTTAACATATTCTTCTTGAATGTATGTTATTTTGTGTGCGGTGTTTACGCTTAAGAAATAAATGAATTTATTATAATGCATAGCCTTTGCATAATTGTTGCAGCTTTGTTCATTACTGCTCTGCGTTAGTAATTTTAAACGGGAATTATCACTAGACATATTTGATTTTTACTCTCTGAAGCTCAAATTGAGTATTTATTAGAGATCCATCTGTTGCATAATGTACAATGTGTCCGATAGTACTCGGATTTTCTAAACGCAATGCATTACTTTCCGCTCGTGATTTCAAGAACCCAGTAAAGATCGTATCCATTCAAGTTCTTATCCATGATCAAGTATACAGTATGTCAATTTCGAAAAAGAATGCAGCTAAAATGAGCAATCTTATTGTATGTTTTGGTTGAATTAACGATTAATTACGTTTCAACCGCCTATCTGGTTACTCCGAAAAGTACCTATTTGCATATGTGTTAATACGATTACATAAACCCGGTGCAGCACTTGATGGAAGAAATGATTAATATATATGGAGAATCGCCATGATTACACTACAAGTGATTTTCCTGAGATTTAAGTTCAATTTAAAAACGGGGAAACAAAAAGTTTACAGATAAAAACTCCACAATCTTAAAACGATTGTCCACACAAAATCCTCACAAGAATGATGCTAAAATTGAAAAACTTTCCCTCATACATCTTAATTCTATACAGCTATAATATAACGGAGAACATTTTCTTACGTTTACGTTTTAGCTATTATTGGTCAAGTAAATTTGCTTTTAGTTTTATAGACAGGTCTGCATTTCGGTGTTGTGTTTCTCAAGGCTACAGGCGTCTCTGCTAAGCTCAAATTTCCATACTCATAAAACGGCTTTGGAAATTTTCAAATTTGTACCACCATCGCCAATATTGCGCGAATAAATTCTCTACCATATGCATACCGCGTCAAACTTCTCCACTTACTTTGGGATAAACCAATGAAAAACCAATACTTGATTAGTGCGTGGTTGATGAAATTTGTTGCCTAAACTTTCTCTGAACTTCCTGTCATTGCTTCAGGATCATTCCTTTTTATATCAATTTTTTTCAGCAATGTAAATTTTCCTACTGTTTCTCAAAACAAGGAATTGTTCAACATACGGATTCAAGAAAAAACTTACACTGCTAATTCTGATATGCTAAACATGTCCTTGCAAAAGGATACGTGTAAAGGCACGAATTCAAATTGCTACTGAGATTTTGCAAAGACTCAAGCAGAAAGGAGTCGGCAATAAAAACTAACCAAGCGGCATTGGATGGAAAAGAGAATCCTGAGTAACACTGCTACGCAAGAATGAAGACATGACTATCATAGAGTGCATCTAAGGAGAAAAGCATAAAAATATTTGAGAGGAAAGGTCACAAATTGGTGTAAAGTAAAAGTTTTTTTGTGACAAGTAGAGAGACCCAGAAAATAAATGTGAAAAAGCTGTTTCGACTAGCGTAATGTAAAAATTATGGGATTTAAAAACGGAAAATATTCTGTATGTATTCACAAAATATCACAAAAGTGCAAAAAAGCATTAATTACAACCAAGGTTGAGGCATCATTTTGCTAAAGAGATGCAAAGTAAAATAAGAAAATACAATGAGTTATCAGAGCGGTGATCAATGCAACTCATAATATCATATCTTTGCAAGTTTGAATGAAGTATGATTGCATTACCATACATACTTTCAAAAAATTTGTGTGATGTAATAAAAATTTATCCAGTGGCACTTTCAAACAAATGCCCTTGCACTCACTCATCTGGATAAATACTGTTTTTGTTCATTATTCCGGCAGCTTAACTAAACCACAATGCACAGTCGATTCTATGCAGTAAGTTACAAATATGCGCAAGGCGCAAAAATCACAGCGGAGAACTATGTATATCAGTAAAAATAGTTCTTGCACCGCATTTGGGTTAAAGATAATTCGAAAGTGCAAGCTGAAAAATATGCTTGTTGCTACAGTTTTAAACTCTCTTCTGCTAGGTTCTTTGCTTAACACTACCAGTAGCCAAAATAAAAGCTTTGCAATCTTACATATTGCTTTCATCATATTTTGTAAGACGAAATTCTACATATGCGGTAGAAAAAAATATCCCAGTATGCTGTCTTATATCTCGCTTTTGATTTTGTGGGAATTTGACCGACTTCATGTAGAATAACTTTACATTCAAGTCTAGGAGAATATTCACGTTTGGAATTTTTAAAAACACAGATAGTTAAAATATAAGTTTTTTCTAATGTTTGCATATTTAATCAAAGAATGCAGCGCCGCGACGATTGTGTTAGCTATCGGCAATTTTGTGCTAGCATGCGTAGATTCTTTTAAAGCTATTTGAATGGCTCGTTTTCATTGCAAAAAAGACAGCTAAATAGGAATTAAAAAAATTGACGACGTTGATTGAGGAAATGACACTGAAAAAGTAGGAGTTTTAGGCTGGAATCATTTGAGGAGTAAGAATAACCATTTACAGATCGGACACTACTTCAAATGTGAAAGTGGCAATTTCTGACCGCAAATTAGAATAAGTCGAATTCTGGCAATCTTTATTCTTCGACTGAAGTTAATTATATTCCATATTCTTTTAAACAGTCATGCATAAACATTGAATAATTTATTTTGATTTAGTTGACTTGAGGGGAGTTCTCAATATATTAACTGAACAAACATATTTTTTTGCAACAAAAATATCTCTGGACCTTAATAAGTCTAAGTGAAAATAATGTTATGACCGGAAGTTAACGCCGATTCAGAAACCCTAGTGCTCGAAAGCAAACTTAAAACTAGCAAACCGGAGTGAAGTTAGTTTAAAGAACGTTGGCACTTAAATCAATCGATGAGGAAATAATTTAAGCGTTAAAATTTGCAACGAACTCGCCAACGCTTTTAACCATGAAAGCCCGCAAATCACTAAATAGATTTAGGTTTAGATCTTGCACGATGAAATCGAAAAAAAAATAAAAGCGAAAATTTTTTAATCAAATATCTAACTGTAAGAAAATGACGAATCATTTAATGTAGAATTCATCAAAGCAAAATAGCCACAACAATAGTAACAATTCTAAGAAGAAAAACAATAATAATAAATCTAGATGAAAAAACAAAAATGATGTATCTTCGCAATCCGTTGCTGTTAACTTCTGTTGACATTTGTTGTTCGTGATTGATATCGCAATCCTTGCTGTATCTGATGGGTTATTTGTGCCTAAAAGTGTCCGGGCACATCAAATCATACATTTTATCATTCACTTATTCTATATAAAAGAGAAGGAAAATGTACAATAAAAGTAGGAAACTTTTTTTACGGCTTCAATTTTACCTTCCTTTGCATTGAAGTAAAAGTAATGCATCTATAGCATGGGAATAGCATGGAGGAAAATATAGTAGTTCAATTGTTGCTATGCAGTACTATACGTCAGCCTTAATTTCATTCGCATCTATACTGTCATCTCCATATAGAAAATAACGGGTTATTGGTGTATGTAATCTGGAAAAAAATCAATGTAATAAACTGGAATCAAACCGTTAATAAATAAGAACAAACGGAAAAATAAAAATTGGAACTAATATGATAATCACTAAAACAGATTTTCTGTGATATTGAAATATCAGTCACGTCTAGACGCATTTCTACAAATATCTTTCACAACTATTATTTATTTTGTTATTATACATTTTAATTGAAAAAAGTAAATCAACGTGATTAAAAAGAATAAAAACGATTTTAGACATTCGATTATCTCTCGTCCTTTCAAAAACTTCAATTAGCATTATCTCTTAAAAACATTCATTTCATCCAGTTGTGTGTTTTATCGGCTTAAACATTTCCCTGATTACTGAGTTCTGGAAAAACATTCATTTTTGAGGATACGTATTCAATATATTTCAATTTTCGTTAATTACCAAACCAATTCAATTAACAAAGGTAAAGAAAAAAACAGTGAGAAATCAACAAATGGCAGCGGCGTAAGCCCCACAAGTTTTCATATTATCACACTGTATAGTGGTTAAAGTGAATGTAGTAATTGCAATCGGAGAACGACAAACTGCTATCTGTGGTCGCGTGATAAAAAGAACGACAAAGTAAGGAACTTACAAGGTTTTGACTAGTCTCTTTACCCACAACGCAGAGGAACTTGTCAAGAAGCATTACTAGTTTGAAGTGTGTTTTAGTGATATCATTAGAGAGAATATTTCAATCAAGTGTGAGCCATACAACGAGGATGAGTGAAAGAAAATTCATTCTGTTACTGCCTCAGGGAATCTGAGGTTACTTTTGTATCTGTTGTAACAACAGCATCTGACGATTAGAGAATACGTGTTTCGCACATATCTATATTATTGTTCTTGAGTTGATGTGAATTCACTAACAATTTATGCTTTACTGAATAAGTCGTTAAAAGTATTCACATAAACCAAAACACAAACCAAATCACGCCTGCACCCGTATCACGTTCGTACAATTGTAATATTTATATTCAAGTAAAATAATATATTTTCCATGATTACAACATATTTAACAAGGAAAGGTCTCATAGAACCATCAGAGAAGTTCAATTAATACATTCAAAGTCAGATTCTCATTGTACGAAATGGTATGCTGCAAAATGAGGTCGGAGTTTATTACGCGGTAGGGATTTTGAAGACAGGTTCTAGAAGTAAAAAATTTGTAGGGTTTATGCACGGTTACTTTACACTACAAGATTCCCTCACAAGTAAACCTAACAGACGGTAGGAAGGAAATTTTTTTTTGAAGGCATTACGTGTTATATATTTAGTGTCTACGTATGAAATGCGTTTCGTTGTCAACTTTAAGTAGGGGCTCTAATTGAAAGGAATTACGTAATAAAAAGATATGCAGGAATGTCGGTAGAAGTAATAGATTTTCAACCTATGTACTCTACAAATGTTTTACAGAAAAATGTTGCTGCAAACAGTATTGTTGTAATCTCTACAAGTTTTGAGTAAGATTTGCCAGTCGTTTTGTATCTCGACTCAGGCTACACAATACTTCCTAGATGTTTTGCTGAGTTTCTGAGTTACTTCGTTTTAAAAACATGTTTATTATACGACTTTGCTTTAGCTCCGTATAGGTTAACCCTACTCCTATCTTTAAAACACTCTCTTGAAGTAAAGAGAAGAATAAGCTAATCTTAAACACAATAATTTAACCTCTCTAGGGATCTAAGTTAATTTAATATTATAACTCGTGACGCAGGGATCTGGGCAAATTCCTAAAGTAATCCGTCGCTACTGTATGCATTATTCATATCTTATGTGATATATACATGGTTAACACCTCCACTACACTTTACACAGCTACTCGCTTTCGTTCATGCGTGTTGTAATTACTAAAACACTCTCACTCTACATCTTCTACAGATGGGGGGAGGTAAGAATCTCAACTTACGTATAACTTTATGATCTCACACATTACGAATAAGGGAAAATATATAATCGAGAAGAAGGCAACACAAGGACTAAAACTACACTTGCCATTCTAAAATTGAATTAAGGAAAGACTCATAACATTTTACAAATGCAACTCATCAGACGTGAAAGGAGATGGAAAAGAAAACAGCATAGAAAATAATAATAACATTAAAGCAAACCGTAAACAAAAGAAAACAGAAGAATAAATTGTCTGATCATTCTGTATCCTTTTACATTTATTCATTTCACTCTAACTGGTAGACTTCTTACGGCTCAAACAGTACCCGCATGTATTCAAGTACAGTCCTAGCCACATTACTCATTTTATTGTGAAATTCAATCTCCCTACGTGTTAACAAAAAAAGAAAAACATAATACTACTGCTACTTAATATCTTCATCGTGCCATGAAGGTTGAGATTAGGTAAATCAATCGCCGCATTTTAGACGCCTCGTTATGATTGTGAAATGCATTTTTGGGTATGGGGAAAAACTTCACTGGGGTGTGCAATATATAGTTAGCCAACGAGACGCAAGCTTGCAGACTGATGAGAAATGGTGAGTGGTGCTTTAATGCAGCGTGGAGGATAGAGCTTTCTATAATGTATGTCAGTTGAATGTATGAAGCAAAAGAATGCATTGTAGGAATTCATGATCTGCTAAAGGTATAGTTACCTTGCTAGACATTGAGACAGAACAAGGGAGCGAGACAGACCCAGGGAGCGAGACAGAAATGACATAGCACATGCAACTCATAAGTTGCATGCGTTGAAGTGCTATAGAGGTACTTTCCAAGGATCCATCTAAACTAGGTTGTGCTCTCCTCAAGTTGTGAGTTGAATTAGTTTGACATCTTAGGAGGTTGAAGACATTTTGACCTCTATTTTTCCGTTCTTTTTTCGAAGAAAGTTAAATGTTTAAGTTAACTAACAAATCTATTGATATGTATTTGCCGTGATGAATGCATCCCCGCCACCGAATAATTATTAACTTCCTGATAAGTTCACGATAAATTTTCAAATTAATCGAGTAATAAATAGGCAGAGCTGATATGTATTGACTGACAAATCCTACGTGATATAAAAATCACCGTATTACAATTACTCTTATGCTTCCCATCCAAGTTTTTATTTTATCTTTTGAGAAGTTCTTCGGTAATTTTGATTGATAGTCGAACTATTTTACTACTTTCTCCTTTTTTTTTAATCAGTAGACAAGTGCTTCAACGAGGCATGCTAGCATTGTAGAAATGATCACTGCGCGTGACACAGCAGTTTTGTAAACATTTTTAAGGCCCATTCACAATGGATTGAACATTTGTCAGAATTACAAATTAGCAAAACATATAGCAGCGAGCAGAAAATGACATACGTTTCGCTCTATCTCATCTAAATGTATCTGCGTTCCTACCCAATTGCATTGCATAAACTGCAAACACTACGTTCTACCCTTACAGTTAATAAAAATAGATAGGTCATTGAGACATACAATATTTATGTTGCTCGGACATATTTCTCTTGCCTTTCCAGCCAGCCTACTTCGCCAGATAAAGCGTTCCGCAGCAAGCCTTACTCTCCTTGCACTATTTTCGTGCTCATCTAGCCAATTTTCTAATTACTTAACCTGCTTTGAAGTATCAATGAAATATAGAAGTAATATATTAAAGATATTCGTACACTGAATTTCTTGAAATAATTTTGCTTAGCGGATATCTCATTGTAAGGAGTACTTATTTTGTTGAACTCAACAGAAGTTAGCCTGATTCCAGATATGGTGGCTGCTGTATACACCCATTCAGAGAAATTTTACCTCTACGAATTTCCGAATAAATTAAGTTAGGGTGATTTCACAATTATTACGGGCAATCCTTTTATAACTTTCTTTTCTTAGAATACATTTTCTCTATCAATTTTCTTGCAAGTGTCCTCCTTGATTTAATTGCTACAGAATTTGTTTCCAATTTACATGCATTTTCCTCCTTAGTTCAACCGTAATGTCGGTGTCTTATCCTATGCTAGCCTCATCATACACGGCCTCTTAAATTGCTGCGATCGACAGGCAATGTGACAGTAATTTTCAAACCTTTGTTCATATCCTGGCACACTGTGGTGCGTGGGTATCTTAAAGTGAGAAATTTAAAAAGAGATTCCACTTCAAAATTTAAACAGCATGGCACAACCTGAGAATTTCGATTTGATGCATCAAAAGCATGGAGAAGCTTCTGCTAATGGCTCAAGTAGAGTTTCATCTGATCTTCTTTCGTCGAAAAGAGACACTTCTATGCAAACTATGTATAAAATGATTGCTCTTCGCAGCAGCACGAACGTACTGCTTGGTGCAGGTACTACTTGTCTCTTGTCTCTATTATTCCTAAAACGTTGGACATGGCGCGCATTTTTTGTGGGAACCGGAATTGGTGTCGGTGCTGGCTGGTCAGCGTGTGATGCTGATAGAATTTTGAGAAATACGTATGGAGACGCTGCTTTTAGGGATGACAGCACCAATAGCGTAGTCCTCTCCCGTTTTAGATATTCTAACTTTGAATCCATTTGGTCCTTCGTAGATAAAATTTGGGGTAAATAAAATGCTTACACTTCGCTGAATTTCGGTTGTTTTGCCTTTTGCAGTAGGTACGTGCTTGTATTTTCATAAAAGATCTTGTTTTTCCAGCCGACAGAATTCAATAGCTTACGAAAATTTTTACGGAGTGAATATTAAAAACCCGGAAAACAAAATTTTATTTTAAAAAAATTTTGGGGTGCTTCTATTGAATTTTCGAATTGGAATCTACTTGTTGTGCGTAAATATATTTTCAATTGACACCTAGTAAGGGTATGAGAATCTGTACTCTAATTCAACTTAAAACATAAGGTTATGGAATTTTATCTAAAATACTCATGTTCATTATTAATTTACTGATTGTTATATCTGCAAGGGGTGTATCTGTTGATACAATCGTGCGTTTCTGGATTCATATTACCTTATGCCTACTAAGCCAAACCACGAAAATCTGTGTGTAAAGATTCGAATACTGCGTCTCTACATGTCCTATTTTTTAATGCATCTATTTGATTAATAAAGCTGCTTCTTTCCTATGTAATCTACATTTTATTTCAGATTTGGTAGTTACTGAAAAATATATATTTTATTCTACTTCACGCTTTGCTAGAAGCCCATAAATTGCTTCTAGTGATGCTGTAAAATTTATAGTTATATCCTGGTGAAATTTTTGTTAATGCTAGCATTTTTCACTTCTGGGTGTAATTATACTCATGTAGCAACCGAGAAAAATATTATCCTAAACAACTAATTTTTCGCCGTTAGTAAAATGAATTTGTTCTACACTTTTTTTGGCCTCCATATAGTATGCTTTGGCATATTTTTACTAACGTTATCAGAAACATGAATGTTAGCCATATCCTTAATGCTTTACCTTTTATTTAAAGTTTTCTTCTAAATTCACTTGTAGAATTATACTTATGTGGCGCTGCTTTAAAGTCGTCCTCTCATAATCCCATTAATGAAACATGTATACGCGCCTGTATATACCTGGAGCTATCTTTTGGAAACATTTGTGAAACCACGTGTTTTGTTGCTTTGGATTACTAAAAGGTATGGCGATAAAACGGAAATCTACTTTGTTTTTGTACCTTGAAAAGCAGGTAGTAGGGAAGCTTAACTTAGATTGAAAAAAACTAGGGAATTACTCTGCAGAAACAATATGTTGGCGAAAGTGTGTTTTAAAACAATGCAAGGGTGTTATAGCTAGCTTGTACCTAGGTTGCACTTCTCCATTTGAATCTATTGGCGTGGACGCTATAGCATCCGTAAGGAAAAACTGATGATTTTTGCTTTGTCTCAAGTAGAAAATTGAGTACGCACAAACTGGAATCATATATCTAAATATAAAGTATTATGAACGTTGAAAGAGTTTTTACTGGAATAAGCTTCATCGCTGACGTGGCACCACTTTTACGAGGAGAATAAGAACGATTACCTAGAGCTCGAAAATGCTTCAATTTCTTGAGTGGCTTAAGACATCGCAATCCTGGGCCTCTTTTGGCTTCACTACTTTGGCGTAGCCAACCTACTTCGTCTGCCGTATTTTCAGTACTTCTCGCTTCTTCCACTACTCTGTTGCAGTAACAAGTAGATAAAAATTATCGGGGTCAAAAGATATCTGCTGCATATATTTTGTTATCACGCAACAGACACAAAAATATATTATGGAGAACACTTTCATCTCCGCTGTTGCGTTAAATCGCGGCCTATTCTTATTTTATCGTGATGAGTAACACAACATTTAGCACTCCGTGAAACTATTCTACAATCCTTAAGAAATACATGCTACAGATTGTCCTACACATTGCCATCTTCCAGGGTGCATTGTGATAATTAAGTGAT
The DNA here is from genome assembly GCA_015476325.1 of Cardiosporidium cionae. NCBI lineage: Eukaryota > Apicomplexa > Aconoidasida > Nephromycida > Cardiosporidium > Cardiosporidium cionae. The sequence continues at coordinate 23,855 of JADAQX010000380.1, forward strand.
AAAAATACATCGATTTATTTTCAACAATTTAAGAGATAACAAATGAAATGTAAGAAGATTAGCACTCATCAACATTGATTGTGATCTTGGGTAAATTTAATTTCAATCTTTTTTTGACAAATCCACTGGCTCGTATGCTCTCGTGTAGGCTACATATTGGATGTGAGGCGTAACTGGTGTATAAATTCGAGCTGTGAGATGCACTAATCCATGCTCTGACGGTTGTTGTAGCGTCAATTTTGCAAACGTTTTTCTTTAAGGATGTAGGAAAGTTGAGTAAAAATGCCGTTTTAGTTAGCTAATGGCGCCGGAATTGTTGGGACTGCTTAAAAAAATTAAAAATTTACAGTACACTACTGTACTGATCGCGGAGTTGCAAAAACCTTTCTCGACGCTACTTTGAAAATAATGGAATCATAATGTAACTTAATGAAAACAGTCCAGCTAAGGCTTAAAGAAGATTAATACTAAAAAAAGAAGAAATAGTAATCATGATCCTGGCAACGAATTACAGAAAAGTATATCCATCTCAGGGAAGTCAGGTCGCGAGCTTGCAGCAGTTCCTCTGTTGTAAAACTTGACGGGTCTTCGTTACACCAAAAATCCAGATGTGCATGTAGTAAAATATGGCGCAATTTAAAGGAGGAACTAGGTGTTCGCAAATTTTACTTGCTACATACAGAGTAGCTAGGAAAATATAAAAAAATAGGGTAGGGATTATACACATTCTCTTTTTCAGAATAGAAATTTTTCACTGATCATTCAAGCAATTGGTTTGTTGCATAATTTTCAAGCAAGAGTAGCTGTAACTAGTGCGAAGAGTATTAAGCGCGTGTGTACCAACGCTGTATCGTGTCTCTTCTGAGTGAAATTATGAAAGCAAGCTTATAAAAATGATACGAATCAAATGAGGCCTCTACAACATTGCACAATAATCAAAATGGTATATTTGACAGGTATAACCAGATGCTTCAACTGTTTATTAAAAATACAAAACCCTTCTCTGCTTCACTATTTTTTGTTCTTTTGTACCGTAAACTGAAATTGCAAGGCATTACATGTATCTTTTGAAGCATACTATCCACAGGGCATAGAATTTGAAACTGATCGACTAAAACATTCGTTACATGCTAACATGTATAAGCTTCGGAAAAGCAATTGCGTCCCATATATAAGTATTTTTTCATCTCTACAGCTTTAATAAGTTATGTCGTATTTTAAAATAGGGCTTGCGCTTTCCGAATTTCGTAGCCCTTGGATTTTCTGTCATTCCCATTGTTCGGTTTACGAATTCAAGTTTATTGGAAAATTCATGTCACGCCTGTTTCGTTTAGTGCAAAAGTGGCGCCGATTCTGGCAATGTTACCGCGCAATCGCGTTGAGCTAGCTACCTGAAACATTTTAGAAAAACAAGTTGCCTGTACCGTTCATATCGAAAACAAAGAAGAGCTAGCTGTTAATACTTGAACTTTCGGTGAGGTGCCCATGCTTTTGTTTCGAAGTGTGCAGATTTAGGCGGAGCATTTTTTTTGTAATCAATAGGATTTAATAATGCCAAATGTTAGAGAGTAGAATTTGCTGGTAACACTCAATTTTTCGTTGCAAAACACAACGAACTTCTTCAATTTGCAAAGCAACCGCTTTTCATTGTATTTCTTTGCGCTCTTGTTTTCTTGGCTAAGTACACTGCAGAGCTCTTTAATTATGAGTTACTGAAACCATATCAATTATTAATGAGATGAAGGTTCGAATTACATTTTACCTCTACTTCAGTATTTTTACTACATTTCTTTAAAGTTATACTGAATCATGGAGAAGATGGAACAAATTTTACCTAATGCTACTGCCAATGAACTGACCGATGCTTTCTTAAAATGGTCTATCTTGTATAAGAAAAACGATGCTTTTTCTCCTGGTGAGACGAGTAACGAGATTTTTCCTGACCTTAATCTGAATTCCGAATTGGAAGAAAATAGGGTAGGTTTTGTTGAAAATGCTCGCACAGCGTCCTTTACACGTCGAAGCGCGAAAATGGAAGAGATTTTAGGTCATTGTGCCCATCGTACCCCGTTTCCGGAGGAAAACGCTAGTAATAGTAATAACAATACCCTAGAAACTAAAGTCAGAATTTTAGACTTCATGAAGATACAAGTTATGAAACATCTGCAGCATTCCGTGCCCGCTCTTTCTCCTATGTCTGGATTGGATGCATTCGTACTTGGGCAATTGCAACATGAGAAGATAGAAACTGTTATTGAAAAAAACGTCCAGCAGGTGATTTTTGTTTTGAAGTGTAAAATGAGATACTGAGTAAGCATGCGTCACATAGTATTGTTACTTTTTCTGATTTTTCATGCGGCGACACAGCCCCTCTGATTATTGCTAATCATTAAGAAAACGCTTTGACTAATTGCTCTCTATCCTGTTTTGTTTCTCGATAGTACGGAATAAATGTTAAACGCATATTTCACAATGCTGCTCCTTCAATTCTGTATGAACAAGCGCTTGCGAATGAACCTGATTCCTATATTTCAAGTACCGGTGCCCTATGTTGCAGCTCAGGTTTGTATTTCAGTTTGTCAGCAATGTGAATAACATATGCATTTACTATGGATTTTATATTATTTATCTAAACTATTTTCTAGGAGCCAAGACTGGAAGATCACCAAGTGATAAACGTATTGTGCAAGAATCCTCTTGTGAGAAAGATATATGGTGGGGTAGAATCAATATCCCAATGCAGGAAAAGTCATATTTAATCAATCGAGAGAGGGCTGTTGATTATTTAAATTTGCAAGATCAACTGTTTGTTGTTGATGGCTTTGCTGGCTGGGATTCGGAATATCGCATAAAAATTCGAGTCATAACCACGCGTGCCTACCATGCTCTTTTCATGCAAAATATGCTTGTACGTCCTACGCTTCAAGAATTAGAGGAATTTAATCCCGATTTTCTGATTTATAATGCCGGATGCTTTGTTGCCAACAGATACACTCTAGGTAAAGTGATTATGAAAATGTAATTTATGGAGTGTAACATTATTTCCTGTTCCTCTAATGAATTGTTCTTTGCAGGAGTAACAAGCCAAACCCATGTGTCTATACATTTTGGAAGGGGTGAAATGGTTATTTTGGGTACTCAATATGCTGGAGAAATGAAGAAAGGTGTTTTCACACTTATGATGTATTTGATGCCAAAATGTGGCCAGTTGCCATTACACTCTTCTTGCAATGTTGGCAAGGATGGGGACGTTACGTTGTTTTTTGGATTATCTGGAACCGGAAAAACAACATTGGTTTGTTCTTGATATGGGGAATATGTACACATTTTCGTTGCAGTTTTCAGTTTTATTCTTGATTCTTACGAAGCTTGTGAGTATTGGTTTCAATGTTACAAGCGATTTATGCTTCTCAATTCAGTCTGCCGATAAATCCCGAATGTTAGTTGGTGATGATGAGCATGTCTGGACTGAAAATGGCATATTTAACATCGAAGGTGGCTGCTACGCAAAATGTAAAGATCTTTCTAAAGAGCAAGAACCAGATATTTTTGATGCAATTCGGTACTGTTTACTTTTTTTCATCCTTAGTTTTTTTCTAGCTACTGTTTCAGATAAGGTTTCACTTTTAATTCATTGTTAATGCAGTTTCGGTTCTGTTTTGGAAAATGTCAAATTTGATGAGCAGACACGTATCGTAGATTATTCAGATGTTTCATTAACAGAGAATACTCGCTGCGCTTATCCTCTGGAGTTTATTGAGAATTCTATACTTCCAGCCGTGAAAGACGACCATCCCTCAAATATCATTTTACTTGTGAGCCTCATTTTAGTTATAGTTATTTTATTTTGCTGCTTGCTTTTAATAACTTTGTATCCATACTTTTTTTCAGACATGTGATGCTTTTGGTGTACTCCCCCCTGTCAGTTTGTTGTCAACTGAGCAGGCTATGTACCATTTCATTTCTGGATACACTAGCAAAATGGCAGGAACGGAACAAGGAATTTTAGAACCCACTGCGATATTTTCATCTTGCTATGGTGCACCATTTTTAGCTCTTCATCCACTTGTTTATGCTGAAATGTTGGTATGAAATGACAGAATTTATGGAAATTGTGAATTTCAATTGTTTGCTTTGGTATGAAACAATTTTGTATATGTATTTGAAGGCTAAAAAGTTGGAAGAACACAAAACACGCGTCTGGTTGTTGAATACTGGATGGATTCGTGGGGCTTATGGCTCTACAGATGGTAAACGAATTCCGCTAAAATTCTCTCGTGCTATTGTCACTGCGATTCACAATGGCTCAATTCTCGATAGCGAATTCGAGGTAGAAGTTCGTACATTCGTCGTGCAATTTGCTGTATTATTTCTTTTCTGTTTAACAATTTCTTTTTAGTCATACCGATACACTAATACTTCATATGTGAATTTTTGTCTGTATTGGTTTGTGTTTCTACCATTGATTCTATTATTACATCACGATAGGCGTTTTGCTTTCGTTTTTCCTTTTTTGCTTTTTGATAGAGGTTTTTATACCGTGTTAATATTGTATTATCTGGTTTATTTTAACTGTTTTAGGAGGTCGACGTATTTAAATTCAAAGTGCCCAAAACCATTCCTAATATTGATCCCGACATATTATTCCCCGAAAAAGCCTGGCGAGATCAATTAGAATTTCGCAAGCAATTAGAGAAGCTGGCGCTGTTGTTTGTCAAAAATTTTGAGCAATTCCATGATAGAGCCCAGACCAATGTTTTCCTCGCTGGTCCGCAAATTTAGCGCTTCCTTACGTGATTGCTCCCCACTTTACGCTGACATGATTTTGTGTCATAATTTAATGTCATTTTCCTATATAGCTTTATAGTGCATTGAAAATCAACAAATTCAGATTTCTTTCGATTGTAAAGATTACTGGTTTTACTATGCAATGCCAGTCGCCTCTTGTTTTATTTAAAAATTTCTTAAAATGCATTCTTACTACAAAAATTGTGAGAAGTTTATCAAAACGCGATTAGTCCTTTTACGTTTTGTTTATCATGTCGTAGATTATGGAAACAGTTTGAACAAGTAATTTGAATGTTGTTCGAATATTGTTTACTCTTTAATTATGTTTAGAAAGGGTTATGTATGCACTATTGGCAGAATTTTAACCTTGCAATTGCTGTTCAAATGATTGTTGTCTGGAATCAATGAATAAAGATTTCTCAATTTAATATAGAACTCGCCTTCAGTTTTTCCTTGAGCTTGTAATTTCATATCATAAGCTCTGGCTTTCAGCAGCAGAATGTAAATTTGGAAAATAACTCCTCGTAGAGAAATTACGTTGAGGTTGAATTTTTTCTGTAAAAATAATTTCTGGAGTATCGCATTTACTGACCGCTCACTTTACATAAAATGAAACGATGTAAACGTTTACGTGATTGAAAGGGCATACATACATTAGGTCTGATGCAGAGGAAGTGTGGACTCAGCGAGGAGGCTGACCTACGCTATTGCTTGGAAGCGTATATCTCTAGTTAGATTTGATGTTGTTGCTCTAGATTCGCCATATGAGAATGTATATACAATTTTGTGTAGAACAAGTAACCTGCTTGCACGCAAGGTTGCAATTTTGCAAAAGGATAGACTACGGAACACTTTTAAGTTTACATTTCGAAAAAAAACAACGCTCTAACTCATGAAAATTTTTTATGAACGGCACAGGTTGATAAGTAGTATTCACTATTGAGTCAGTTTCTTCGATGCGGAAAAATTCCGTATCAAGATTCATTGAAGTTGGATTGTAAAAGTTTACGTCTAAATTGAACAGTGATAATTTAGGATAAAGTTGCGCGAATTTTTTTGCAGTCTGAGTAATTTTAAATGGAATGGATATTTCTGCGAAATGAATGATCTAGCAGCAAATCGGCTGGTATTACCTACAGATGTTAGTTGCCATTCTATTCAAGCGTATTCTGTTAGAAGGATACCAAGTTCATCAAGTCAAGAATTTTGTGAGAAAGGCGTATCTCTTGCAGTCGCTCGTCCAGTTCCCAATCCCTCTCATCCGCCAATCAGATTTCCTTCTCTCTCAATCAGTGATGGTTCGATCAGGAGTAATTTCTTACTTCGCGCATGCAAACCGGTCCATGAGACACAGTTTCAACCTAGCCTAAACCGGGAAAACGGAATAAATAATTGTCAACAAAAATATTTTGGCACTTTTGGAAAGTTTTCATCTCCATACCAACATCCAATCTCGCTTGCAGCCTCAACAGAATTACGCCGTTCTCACCAAGAACATATTAACTTTCCCTATGAAAGATCGAAACATTCTGTAGAAACACGTTTTTGCTCCTACCGCTCACAAAGTGAAAAACTTGGTCACCAACCAGTCATTGATCCTAGGATTTTTCATATCAAATGCATTGAAAATCCAAGACGCGAACTACTTCCTATTTATAACTACTCCCTACAACCCGTCTGTCGCGGAGCAAGCCCAAGATGCTTTAGCGAAAGTGTTAGATCTTTTGTTACTGCACCAGCACAAATAGAAATTTCCACATTAGCACCCGATTCTGATCTTCTTCAAACAGGGGATGTGAGAAAAGAACTAATAATTGATTGTGCGGAAAAACAGGAAATATTAAATTACGTATGCAAATCCAAACGGGAAAAAGCAAACATTACATGCAACCCGCACTTTTCTAAACACCGAGCTGAATTTGAAAAATCAACACTTGCCTCGATATATGAAGCAGAGGGAAAATTTTTTCCTGAAAAGTTGTTGCAGGGCGATGACTTGGGTGGCAAGCCAGTTTCAATCACTACATCACAAGCGCCAGAAAGTGATTTGAATGATAACACTAATTCATCACACTTATGCGACTTGGCAAGTAAGGTTCCTACCACCAGCGCGTCGCTAATAAGTGATGAAAAATGCGAAGAAGGACATGAATATCCTAATTTTTCATTTCATGAACCACAATATGTGAAAAATTCTCAATTAGCACAATCTTTCGCACAACCAATTGAGATAAAAGACAACTTAACTTATGGTGAACGTATTGAAGAAATTTCCCCCCCACTTACTCTTTCTGGAGTTCCTTGGAGTGGCGATCTCTGTGAGGAGGTAGCACCTCTTCATGAAAAAAAAAAAACCAGCAAAAGAGATGTAATAGCCAAAGAAAGATCTGGTGGTTGTTCTTTGGCAGCAAAGCATGTCAAGCACTCCATCGTCGTCAATACGAAACAAGCGAGGGCGGAGCGCCCTTTAATTAACACATGTATTCGAAGGCTAGGTTGGCAACGCCACGATGCCACTTTTAGCAAAGGTGAGTGAGTTGTAAGAGTTGTATGACGCTGAATGACGTTCCAGTAACAAATGTAGCATTTCACTTCGTTGTAACGAATGTAGCATTTCACTTCGTTGTAACGAATGTAGCATTTCACTTCGTTGTAACGAATGTAGCATTTTACTTCGTTGTAACGAATGTAGCATTTCACTTCGTTGGCTTCCTACATCTTATTACTTGTGATATTCTGAAAAAATGAAATCAATACTTTTTCGCTTGCAGGTACAATCATATGGCTTGGTACTTCCATTCCCGACCATGAACACCTTCGCTTTGCACGTTGTTTACAAACTGTCAACCGCTTTCCTGGTTTATGGGATTATACCAAGAAGCGAATGATGGCATCGCTGATGAAGCTACACAACGAACTCTTTCCGGAAACTTTTGATTTCTTACCGGATGCCTGGGCGCTACCAGATGATTACGGTTAGATATTTTTACAGACCAAAATAAGTATAAGTGGTCAGTGTGAAAATATTGAGATATACACGCAGCTATATTCTACTACAATATCCAAACGACTTGGAAAAACATATATTTTTTGACATTCATGCTTTGTTAGAGCAAGTAGCTCACTTGTTGCAGCGAAAAAACAAACATGTTTATATCATAAAACCCGATGGAGGTGCTATGGGCCACGGATTGCAGCTTGTTACTCGCCTAGCAGACATTAAAACTCATATATTGAAGGGCTGCGGCCGCTACATTGTACAGAAATACATTCCCAATCCATACTTGCTTAACAAACGAAAATTTGATTTTCGAATCTATGCTTTGCTGACTTCCGTTCTTGGTCGACCTCAGGTATACAATAAAAGCACAAGCCTTTGAGTGATCAAAACAATTGAAATAAATAAAATAAAAGGAATTTTGTCAACACTGTATCGCATTTGGTAGACATATGCTGATCCAAAATTTGTTTAGGCTTTCGTGTCAAAATTGGGGATGGTACGATTTTGTACTGAAGAGTATTGTGCACCCACAAGAAAAAACATAAATAATCCATTTATGCATCTAACAAATTATTCCATAAATAAGGATAACCATGAAAAATATATACGATCAAAAGATGTTCATGACAAAACAAACACGAAGCGGTTGCTGGAGGACGTTTTTGAAGATTTGGAAACAAAAGGTGATAAGCGCTTGAAAACATATAACCCATCTTCTCAATAAGCATTCAAATTGCCTCAGTGTGGGATTTTTTGCTTATTCATGAAAAGTTTCGGGCATGCTGAAGTTGAAACATGTGCTTCAACACCCATCACATTAGCACAAGCGATAGTTCAAGCTGTAGCATACATAAATACTCACTAAAAAAAACGTAATGTATGTTCTGCGGCAGGCGTAAATACTCGCAGTTTATGGAAACAAATAAAAGAAATTACTGCGAAGACGATTCTTTGCATACATCCTTGGCTGAATTTGCGTTATCGCCACGTGCATCAATTATGGAGCTCCAATTTATCAAATTGCTTTCAAATATTAGGCCTTGATATTCTTTTGGATGCAAAAGAAAAAGCATGGCTTTTAGAAGTAAATGCCAACCCAAGTTTACGCATTGATTACTTTGATTCGAAGGTAAACACACTACAATGTAAAGGAATTCTTTTACAATTTTTTAGTAGATTAGCGAAAGAAGTTCAACGCGTTTTCAACATTTTCATACCGGATAATCAAATAATTCGCCAAAAAGCATTTTAAAACAAGAGCTAAAATTGATTTTAAAAGAATAAATGCAACGGCTACTATAAGCATACATTCAACCGCTGTATTAATTCTTCAGTATGGCGGTATCGATATACAATTGGAAAGCTTCCTAGATCGATACATCAAGGAACCTGTTTTAAGCGAAGCGCTCCTTATTGTTAAGAATAAGCTAGTGGATCCCAAGTTAAAAAAGGTTGCAAGCCAGGAAAAAAGAAATACCACAGGCAACGAGAATAAACTAATCGGCAAAAAGTGTTACAAGTTGGGAAAGCAAATTAGTTCGCCCGCTGAATTAAGGGAAAGGTAAGCATTCAAGTTGAAGTTCCTTTAGCAAATGAGCATACGCGCTGTTTGTAGAGAAGTTGAAAGTCATTATGACAAAAAATCTCTTTTGGGGTGTTTCTTCATAATGCAAATATCTTTTATGCTATCACATTAAGGGGGAAACAGGATAGCAAAACTCTAGTGAGGAAGAGTAATTTACTGGCGGAGAACCCCATAGAGAACGTACCACGTGGAGTACACACTTCACAAAAGCAAAATAAATTATTGTTTAGAAACTCTCAGCTGCGGTCTTTTTCGCATCCATGCGACAATAAAAAATTAATATGTACATCTACTACTAAAGTAGATTATGATTGCCGAAGTCAAGAATTGGTTGGACCAAGTAAGAGAATGGCACCACGGACAAGGTCATGTCCAGCACACCTAAACGGCTTTGAAACCTTGGTAATTCTAAGTGGAAATGTAATATTTTGACGAGGAAAGCTACATTTAGTGTAACTCTCAAAAAAACATCACTTTCTTCAAGGAACCCTAATCCTAAAAATCATTCTGAAGCTTAATCACTTTTACTTTGCAGTAGTGATCTGTTGAAACCGTTTTAACATAAAATTTATTTTTCATAAAGCTCTATACATTTACAGTATCTCTGTCAAATCTATAAATTTTATTTGTTTTCACCATGCATCAGGTGGTTGCAGCATGGGTCCCCCCGCAAAAGATGGAATCAATAAAAAATGGAATTGGAAGCAGAGAAAGTTGGAGAGAAACAGAAAAGGGACATAATTCCATGCCAAAGTCTACAAGTGAGGATACTAGTAAAACAAAACCTCAAAAATCTTCAACACATTGGGACAGAGCTTTACAAATCTTCGGGGTTACCCGAAATAATTGCTTAGACACCGACCATCAAAGTCTTGGCAGTTACAGTGAACGAACAGCATATAGAGACGGTAATAAAATCACTGGCTAGAAATAATCAAGAAATCATATATTGCGATGTAACGAAATATAATCTAGTGTATATCAGTTGAACTTTTTCAACAAAATAATACTTTAGGCTCCCGTGGAAGCTCTTTAAGCACTGCATTCTCCGAATCAAACATGCCAACTTCAGAACTATTAGCAGGTCAGTGTTTGAAAATAAAATATGAAGCTTTAAAATAGAAATGCTATATTTTTCATTTTACATTCTATCTGAGTAGGGTACGATAACATTTTAACCTACTATCATTATTATATTATAAAAAGCAAAAATGTTATGGTTTTTTTTGGACTGCATATTTCAGAAAAATGGAATGGGGGTCAATCTTCTTCCAATTCTCAAATGGTAAGTCATGCAACGAAATGCCATAAATGCGACGACACAATCAATCGCCATCGTAACATTTCAAAAAAATGTTGTATGGCAAAAACAAATGCATGTGAAGCAAAACAGTTAAAGAATGATTCTAAGAAATTAAAATATACATGTGCTTCACGCGGGTTTCAGGAAAAATCAAACTCTCCTATACTAAACCATGGTAATAATTCTAAGATAGATAGGAAGGGTAAAATAAATATTCAAGATCTTCGAAAAACTCCAAGTACTTCAGCAGATTCCAAACTATCACTGGAAGCACATAAAGTAGTAATGGACAACGCATTTGAGCAACCTAATGAACAAGGGGCAACTTGTAGCACAGCTGCAACAAGCTTTGAACATTTGTCGTCAGATCTTGACCAACGAAAAAGATTTATGTTGAAGTATATGGAACGTATAAACGTACTGGGAATGCGCTTTCTTCTAGATAAAAATGCATCCTCATCAGGAAAGCTTGATTCCCAGCGAATAAGTGATGTCGACGCTAGCACTAAAATTAAAGACACTTTCACAGCCCCATATAAACCCTTCCTTAAAAGGGATAAATTAAACGATAAAGTTACTTATCCTTGGCAAAAACAGTCTTATGCAAAAATACATAAGGTAATTATTTCCGGGAAAAAGCAGTTTCATACGAGTGAATTGACTCTTAGTGTAGCAGTTCTAAACCCAATTAGAAAGAAAAAATAGCATCAGTTCGTAAACAAAGTTGAAACTCAAAGTTAGGCATCTACACTTTCAAGTTTATCCTTTTTAGGACGTTTTAAACCCATTGCAAGAGAAAGCAATACCAACCAATTGCTGGATAGATCTAAGTTCTCAAATTATCGAAGGTGAAAAGACATCGAAACCTATACAAAAATGTCAGCTGCTCTTTGAGAGAGTAATTCGATTTCCAAAATCATTTTCGCTAGATAGATCTACTTGGATAGAAATATGCAAAATAACTCGATTAAATGAATTAGTTCGTAAAGTTAACATCCCAGTGAATGGACTTAAATGGACTAAAATTCTGGAAATCCTGCATGAAAACGGATTATCTAGCCACGCAAAGGGTTCTATTCAACTAGCTCAGAAATCATACAGTGCGGAGAAAGCCATGAAAGTTTCTACTCAGAAATCATTCCCTTTAACTTCTGATATTGACAACAAGGTTGAAGATGAAGAGTTTTCATGCTTTTCTGGCATAACTAAGCAGTTGTCAGCTCAGGAAAAATTATTGCAGGAAAATGATTCTAGCAAACTCTCAGATTATACTACAGAATTTGAGGCGAATAGAAACCCAGCAATGAGAAAAAAAGAAGCTCAAATGGGAAAAATAGAGTACCTTTCGTACACTTTAAAATGCGAAGACACCTTTCAAAATCCGAATTTAGAATTTCCATATACAACCCAAAAAGCATCTTTAACAGCACCAAAAAGAATGAAATATGGCAATGCAAATTATATCTCTCCTTTTCTAGAAACTACTCAGTGCGATAACCAAATGGAAAATTGCAATTTAAAATTGCGGCAACGAGTATTTAGCAGTTATGAGAGAACTCGGCGAATGAGCTTATCAGATCTTGAACAATTGTGGGTAGAAAATATGGCATCCTTAAGAAAGAGCAATCCCGATGCCTTAGGTGTTGGTTTACTCGAGTTCTGGAGAATGCTGGAAGGGATTGCAGTATTGTGCTTTCCCTTTTTAAGAGATCAAAAAGAATTTATCGCTTCATGGTTACGTGTTAATCCCCCTAACCAAGAAGAAATCCAAAAGACACATATACGCTGCGGCGAAGAGATAGTTAATATCCTCAAAGAAATGCAGATTGACAAAAATCGAAATACTGAAAGTAGAGAACCACGGGAAACAAATGCATCTTCACATGCAAGAATAGAGCCCATAATGTATTTACATACCATCGAAAAGACGGCAAAAGTTCCATTTAATAATAAATTACAGATGAAACAGATATATGATATACCAAGCTCAAAAGCAGTAAAGGCGAATGTCTCCGTGATAAGCATAAACAAACAAAAACGGGGAGATAGAGGTAACCAAGAGCTTGACATGCAAATGCTACCGCATATGAAAGAACAGCATCATGACGAAGAGGAAGTGCTAGTTAAAAGTAAGGAACCTATATTGCTTACTTCTGACCTAGTGGATATGCAAGCCCAAGAAAAAGACCATGAAATCAAAAATAGAGTTCAAATGGCACACAATGTGCCAGAAAAAGCAGGCCTATATATAGCTGACGCAAACCATGAAAGCTGCGCTTACAGTTTAAACGAGATTGAGCAGTTTGCATTGTTTTCATCTCGAATTCGAACAATGCAAGAAATGGAAGATCCCTCTCAGTCCTTACCATGCAATAACACCGAGAAAACCTATTTGCATCATCGTATGTCAAATGTATCTAATGCTACGAAAGATGCGCAAATTCAATATGAACATGAAAAAATGGGTAAAACTAAAACAAGGAAATCGCAAATAGAAATGCTGAACGCCCTCTCACAAGTTTCGATTCCAGTTGCCCCTTTTGAAGAGCTATTCGGAGGGCATAGTATTACTGAACACATTTCAAATTCATACTATGATTATAACGATGTTTCAATGAATTTTTACAAAGGTGCAATGCAAAAACAAAGCCCCCCGGAATCACTTACGGACAACTTTACTTATGCGCAAAAAGCGGCGCCGCTGTGCAACAGCAACTCTGCAAACAAAAGTATTGGTCCAGTATATACTTCGAAAAAGCAAATCAAACAGATGCAAGAACTTGATCAGACTTTTAAAATAACTTCACTTACAGAGATTCAGGAAGATTCTTGTGATAGCATCAAAAGAATGGCGGATAAGGGTGCAAGATTGGCCTATCCTAATATCACACTAGAAAATTCTCATGTTCCTACGAGCCGATCGCAACATTTGCTTAGAGACATGAAGCAAAAGGGAATGCTATCTAATTATACAACTGAAGACTGTGCGGAATATGATAATGAGGGTTTATCAGAAAGTTGTCCCCGGCCTGCTCCCACAGCTTTGGTCTCACGGCAAGAGAGTAGAGAAATTGTACCAGCACTCCCGTGTTGGTATGCCGGAGTTTGTTCTGCTTGGCCCAATTTTCGAAAACAGGTTCTATGTTGCGTATCACCAAGTGAGAGACTACAAGCCACCAGTGATTTAATCAATTTTATGCATATACGTCTTAGCACATACGCAAAACAATGGGATTATGATTGAAAGCGTAATATATTTCTGGTTGGAGCCTTTTCTACTAGGAATATAAATTTAAGCTTTTACAGTTTTCATTTGTAGATACCATATGTAGATTTTATGCAACGTTGTTGCATGCTATGGATAAATCATAGGGTAATTTCATAATCTTGAAAGCAAAATTACTCTTTCAAAATCTTGTTATAATAGGTAACCAAAAATATTTTTGCTAGTAGAAACTTGATATGCTATCCACCAAACTGTGGGATGCAGTTTTGTTGATGCAACAACGTAACACTTCAAACGATTGTATACGAAGCTAATAATGCGATTCTATACTACTGCATTGCGTTATTTCTAGAAGATAGAATTATTTATCTCAATTGTATAATCGCAACAATTCCTAAATTTGATTGTGTAAAACGAAGTACTGCTTTTCTACACTGTTTCACAAATTCATAAATGTAATTCCACTCATGGCAACTAAATTAACATATCATGTTTAGCAGTTGCAAGACAGTTATCGATTTATACTAATCTTGTGGCATTGAATCCTAGATTTAATTTTCAAAAATTTTCACGTTTCCCATGCTGGAAACTAAGTAAGCCTTGACTTTCCCAGAGCACATATTCCATTGTTCCTGCCGCTACAACTGTATATCATTGTAGTTAAAACATAATCTAACTAAAGAATACTAGAACGACAGACAAATTTTGAATTGGCTATATAATCCGAGAATTCAGTGATGAACATGGCACAACTCGCATAAAGAGATACAAATAAATTTTCTCGGTTCAGTAAACCCTTGACGGCAACTACAGTAAGAGCTTGTACAAAAGAAGATACAAAAATATAAAAATAAGAGCACAAAAAAAGCAAAGGAATTCAACAAAGACGAAAGGAAATTTCTAACAAATAAGATAATACTGTAAGAAATTCTTTGCTACCCCACAGCGTGGAAAAATAACATAGTCGAAGATGGCATAGCATTGTCTGAAATTTTGAATAAAATGTAAAAAGGATAGTTTGTATTGAAAAAACACCAAAATCAATACATATATTGATGATCACTGTAATGTTTTCGCTTTTGAACAGTACTGTGTTTTTTACAAATATACTATGGCAAAGCAGCAGAGAGAAAAGCATTATGAAATGTTACTTGCAAAATATTGGGCTCATAAAGTAATAGCGGAGACAAACATGTCAATACAAGAAACGTGCTAACTTAAAAATAATATACCCAAGGACTATTGAGTATAAGAAGATTTTGTTCTACCTTACTAGGATGGTAGACAGCCGCTGTAATGCACTACAACTTAAATCTTCTAATACGTACACGGAAAAGAGTTTTCGAAGAATCCAAATTTATGCGTAAGCATTCGAGTTAGAATGTCTATAATTCATCAAATCCACGCATAATACGAAAAATAGTCTAACCCGAAAAAGCATCATACAAATTTTTACAATTAAAGATGCTCTTACTACACCGAATAAAAAGAAGCAATACCAAGAGCAATGTAGGGAAAGCTAACATTTTTCCGATAAAAAAATCATTTTGAAAAGAAAAAAAATTGTTCAAGTACAAAAGTATCTACAGTCACGAATAAATGCACACGCCGTTGATTTCGGATTATTATACACGTAATCTGAGTCTTTGATCGATCATTCAAGAAGTAATGCGCCAGTCAGAAACTGACCCTCCAAAAGTTATGCTAAGAAACAATCACTTTTGTTTTTGCTGTACAAGAAACTCCTTCAGAGTCAGGTAGCCTGAAAAATGCTTCGCTTTCGTTTTCCGCATCCAGTTTTTATGGGATTAGAATCCTTTTTATTTTCAGTAAAAATAGAGCTTCTCATAACTTTTAAACGCCTTGCTTTCAACTTTGCTAAAGGAGTATCTGATCGAAATTTAACTCGAGCAGCGCTGCGTTGATCCGCTGATTCCTCATGTGCTGATGTGGTTATAGGTAGTGCAAAATTTTTAGGTTTTTGTTCTTCCATTTCTTTTTCAATAGCAAGCTTTTTCTGTATTCGAAAACTTTTACGAAGTACAGCGTTTGTAGAGTAACTGTCAGAACTTCTACTATGCTGCAGCTTATATAAATCTTTGAGAACACGCTTTGCAGATGAGCAGCTGTCTGTAACATCTGCTTTCTTTTCCAGCTTATACATAGCATCGCGTCGAGCACGCTCTCGATTATCCTCTGTATCAAGTGCAATAGTCTCAGCATCTTTTGAGTCGAATGCTTCAACTTTTTCTCGTAAGCCACGACTGCAGATATATTGGGAAGACTTAGGGTCTGTTGTAATAATGAGTTCCTCATTGCAACCATAGCAATTCATACTAAATTCTAGTATTTTTGTGCTAAAATAATGCCCGATACAACGTTTTTTTGCATTGAATCGAACGCCTTTATCAATAATAGAGTCACACCCTAAACACCATACTTTGAAAGGCATTTCAAATCGTACAATAAGGATTCCTATGCCAATGTCTTTTGCCCTTTCACCCAATGGATGCGAGTTTCTGTATTTATTCAAACTCTTGTGCTTCTGCGGATTGAAATTAGGGCCATAGTAGAACCCATCTGCTCGAGCGGCTGCCAAGGACGACATTGTCGCTGTTAAAGATTGAAATCAAGTTCAACAGAACGAACTACAAAAATGTCGAAAATGTGGTTGCAAGAGACCAAAAAAATTGCCAATAATAAATAAAAGAATCTAAGAAAGAAGGTTGCGGTTCATACCACCGCAAGCGGAAGACAAAAGAATAGAAAGAGAGGTCCTCCAAAGTTGGTGGGGCCAAAGACATCTTATGTTTACTAGTAGAGTAGCTTCAAGGCCGAGAAAAAGCGCAGAAAAACTCATCTTCCTCTGAACAATCTTTCTGCGAAAAAGTATATCATTTTAGCTGAACATGTCAATACTCAATAAACTTGCTTATGAAATGCCATAAAATTGAAAGTTATCACAGCTCTGTTTCAACTGAGAGAAAATCAAACTTGCAAAAGTGAGCCATGGCTGACTCTTCAAAGAAGAAATAGTTATTTTTGAAAGGAGTAATGAAAATATCATGTAGACGATTGATTGCAATATTGTCAGAAATATTTTTCATTGCCATTTACTAAAAGCATCTATGAAATTTTCTTTTCATGCTCGGCTTGCCATGAATTTACATTTAATTTTATATTGGTATTCCCTCTGTGATATGAATGTTTTGCCAAACCATCGAACGTCAGTCGAGATGACAAATATTTTTGATAGTATAATTCTGCGTGGACTATTATTTCCTGTGTTGCCTGCTATTCGCCGTGGACCTAGTATTTTTGCACAGACAAATTTTAGTACCATGCTGTTAAAATAACGCAAGCCACAAAGAAGTGATGCACGGAATAATCGGGAAGCATGAGTACCAATTATAGTTGCAGATACAGCTTTGGATGCAAGTGTATGCAATTAAATTTTTTATTCATTCAATATCACAGCTACGATCCCGAGAATGTGTAGATTGAGAAAACAACTATTGTAGCCTTTGTATTGTTTAAATTATGTAGCGGTGCTAACTTTGTAGCCCAATAATTCATTTTTCTAGTAAAATTTAATTTTATGCCTTAAGGTTTACCGGTTCAGCGTGTTCATTTGAACTACCAAAGTGTTGAATAAAGAGCAGCAGCACAATGTCGGGCGATGTTGATATGTCAATGTGTTAAACAATCACGAAAATACGCATACTTATTCTGTTCAAAGTAAGTTCATGGATTCACTGGAAACGTTAAGAAAAGAAAAAACAACATGTAAAAAAATTTGCTTAGATTCAGTATCGCATTTTATCATTGTTTGCTGTTTTTCGTGAATTTGCTTGAAAGTGAGGCTGAAAAAAATTCATGCATATGCCACAAAAATTACTATTGCGAGTTGCTATGACAACTCTCACATCAACTTCAAACAAAAGATTTGGACCCTTCTATTCAATTTTGAAATTTGAAATATTTTCTTTTTTTGAAACAGAACATTTAACATTAAAGTGATATATGGACTTTTAAAAAGGCCAGCGAATCACTTTTTTGTAAACCTCTCATTCACCCTTCCATGATTTACTGTTTTTTTAATTGATTATCGAGTTGAGGGGCGTAAAATTCGTTTTTTAATATGAAGCATGCACAACAAAAAAGAATATAGAAGAGAAGCTATTCGTAGTCTGCCAGTCACCTGACGTACTCAAAAATTTCAAATCTACTATACCCAGGAAATTCTCTATAAATGCCTATATTTGTAACCCTCCCCATGCATCAAGCAAATGGATTAAGACGCTCCAAAGTTCAAAACAACACTGTCCCTCTTTTTTACAAGTTATTGCATGACCTAACTGAAATATTGACTTTTCTTTTTCTTTTTTTTATTAAAGCATGTCAATGCAGGTGAAATTCGAATAAATATGTGGCTTAAACAAACATGATCAACTTCAGACCAAAAGGGGGGGGAACCTAATTATAAGTGAAACAAACACGCGGCTTACTCCGAAGAGTAACACTATCTAATCATCACGTCTGCTACTTTGACTTTCCCATAACAAGATGCTCCGAAACATTTTATCTTTCAAAGATGCTTCTTGATTCTTGATTCTCTTTTCATTTTGTTTATCGGATTAGTTTTGAAGTATATGAGATTCCTCCAATCGTATTACACGCGAGAATTCCTGAATACTCTTCTTTCATCTTTCGAGTCCGTGTGCTGTTGTTCGTTGCCATGCATTCTCCGTTGCTTCGATTTTTAGCAATTGCTTCCGTTTGTGCATTTGCTTTCACTACCGTGAGTAAGTGTTTTTTAAGTACGTTGTTGGGTGAATAATAAATTTAGAGAGAACTTGCTACTTTTCTGTGATTACTCTCAAAGATGAAGTGTATTTTGCATCGAATCTTTTGAATTTCTCTGTTCATGGAGGACTTTTTGCGGGTATTTTTTTTCCCTTATAAAAAAGCAAACCTTCACAAAAATAGGTTTCTATTTTGCATGCTCTTATTAGAGAATCCTTAAAAAAATATAAATGCCAGGATATGTTGCTGTGATACACACACTTTTTTTTTTGGGGGGTACTAGTATTTCCTTCTCTGGTTTCTCAAACTTGAAAGTGTAAACCTATTTCTCAATAGTAAAAGGATTACGATATTTGGAATACTTCCTCTACTTGTATTCTAAATGGAATTCATTTTAGAAATTTTATGTTGCACAAAACGTATACCTCTTGTTTTAAAAACTAGCATAGTACTATAATACACACCTTTGAAAATGCTCCCCCTTAACAGAGGGAAATAGTAAGTAGATTTGTGCGCTTTTTGTGTCGCCTCTTTTAATTCATACAACGTTTGAACATGCCAGAAATTCTATTGGAATAAAAAAAACTCTTCTTGTATGTGAAAAAAAAAGAAATAGTAAGATAAAAACACGAAATGAATCTTACAGTCTTGTTCTACTGAAAGTTTAAGGTTACATTTTTTTGTTTATTTAAAAAATTTCTTATATGTAGGGGATTCTTTTCTGTTCGCATACACTCTTATTTTGTTTTCTTCTCTTTAGCTGTATCTGGATTTACGCACAAAAATGGAATTCTTTCAAAAAATTTATCTCCTCAACAAGATTTATTTTTTAGTAAAACATCCCCCCGTTTTCAATCACGTTTGACGTTACGTATGTCATCACTTCCTAAAGTGATGGATGTGGTGGCAGAAGCATTGGGTGTAGAACGTGAAAAAGTGAAACCTTCATCCCATTTTGTAAATGTAAGTATGAAACCTGTGTTTTTTTTTCTTTTACAAAAAAAATATTATGTATTTTTTTTTCCTATTTTTTTTGAGGATAAGCAATGTAATTTATTGGTTAAAAAAAACGTTTTTTATTTTTTATTTTATTTTTTAAAAAGGATCTTGGAGCCGATAGTTTACAAACATTAGAGTTTGTAATGACATTAGAAGAAAAATTTAATGTCAAAATTGAGGATGAACAAGCTGCCAAACTTTCTACAGTGGAAGAAGCTGCAAATTATATTGATTCTATGACAGAACCTCAAATTAAGAATACAGAAATGTAGAGCATCACATTCTTTTCTTTTTTTGGGGGGGGTGGGAGGAGATGAAATGCAACTGGATGGGAGGGAGCCTTCGTATTTCTTATTTAATATATATATAAAAGGAAAAAAATTTTTTTTTTTTATTCTCTCAACAATTCAATTTTTTTATTTTCCTTTTAAACTCTAAAAAATAATCTTCTTTTAAACATTCTAAAAACAAGAAATCGTTTGATTATTTCAATAAATAAAAACAAGACCTTTCTTCTATTTGGATTTTCTAAAAATAAAAAAACAGACTATAATATATATATATATTGAAAAAAGTGAATATCTTTTCCTTTATAAAAAAAAGAAGAAGAAAAGCATATGCATAGCCTATGAATACTCCCAATAAGTATATGAAAAAGAAAAAAAATTGATAAAATAGATCCAAAAATTCTACGTAGGCTATAGTCTGTTTTATATTTTTTATATGTTGTAAAATAATTATTTTTTTTTGAAAATCCAAAGTGTATAGAGAATTTGATTGCTATGTAGAAACGGAGGGAAGAAAAGAAAAAGAAAGAGAGAGAGAGAAGGTATATCTTTTTATTTTATTTTTAAAAAAGAATTAAACAAAATATCGGTTTTTTTATGTATTTTTTATAAAAAGAAGAAAAAAAGAATAGTGCAATTTCTTTTTTTGTAATATCAAATCCTCTAGCTTTTGTTATCTTTTTCTTAAAATAAAAAGATAACAAAAATATGTGAAATAGAAATATTAAAAAATAGAGAGAGAATATATAGAAATAGAAAACAAAAACGAATTAAAAATATATCAAGAGTAACCAAAAAAAAAAGAAAAGAATCCAATAATCTTCTATAATTTTTACACACACACACAAACTAATTATATCAAAGAAATGGAAAATAAACAAAATTGTAATGCCTGTATAATGAAAAGAAATACATTTATTTTTAAAAAAACAAATGTATTTTACTAGAGAAATAATAGAAAAAAAATAACAATCTCTTTTCTCTTTTATATATAAAAGAAACGTATTGTTTATTATTAAAATAAAAGAGAGAGAATATAGTAGTGTTTATTATTAAATAAAAATTTTATTTTTATAAAAATTAAAAAAAAAATATTAAAATAAGAATAAGGAAATGCAATGTGGGTGTAAAATTTTTAATTTTTTTTTTTGATGTAATTTTTTTTTAATTTTATTTTTTAATTTTTAAAAAGGTTTAAGTTTTGAGAAATGGAAAATTGTTTTTTCTAACTTTAGAAAAATTCAAAAGTTTTTTACTTTTTATGAAGGAGAAAAAGATAAAGAAATGAGAATCTTCTATTGTACTTATTTTTA
Source organism: Cardiosporidium cionae (assembly GCA_015476325.1). NCBI lineage: Eukaryota > Apicomplexa > Aconoidasida > Nephromycida > Cardiosporidium > Cardiosporidium cionae. The sequence continues at coordinate 45,163 of JADAQX010000380.1, forward strand.
AATTTAAAAATTCTTTTTTTCTTCTTATACATTTTTACTAAAAAGAGAAAATACATTATAATATATATTTGGAAAGATCTGTTTTATTAAGGAATTCTGAAATATTCTTTTTTACAAATTCTGCATCCACTATAACACTGAAAATAAAAATTTATATAAAATTATTAGAAAAAAAGATATTTGAATTAAAAAAAATTACAAATTATTTGAAAATAAAAATTTTTTAAATATATTTGAAATAAAAAATTTATCTAAAATTATTAGAAAATAAAAAAAAATTAATTAAAAAACCTACACAACAATCTTTCATAAAATATTTAATTATCTAAAAAAAATAAAATCCAAATATATTCACTACTATAGAAAATCCTGTTTAGGAATAACGAAAACTATGTGAATACTTTCTCCATAAAAAAAAAATCTCTTTTTTTTTCTCTTCTTTAGAGTTTAATTTTTTATTCATAAAATGCTATATAAATATATATTTATAAAACAAATGGACCATATTTTTATAAAAAATAAAAAAGGGGTATCTCTATTTCTATATATAATTTCTCCTCTTCCTCCTCTCTGCATCTAAAATTTATTAAATGGATAAAATAAGAACAAAAAACATGTTTTGATGGCTATAATTTCTATTTTTTATTTTTTTGTAAAAATATACTATTGTATCACTTACCAACTTCCTTCTTCCATATTAGGAGCTTTAAAATTGATATCTTGAAGCACTCTTAATAAAAAATAAAGGAAAACAAAATTTAAATTTTAGTATTTACATATCTATACCTTAAAATATCCATAGAAAGAAAAACACTCTTCAAAAATAAAATCTTCTTTTTTTTATGTTTTATAAATACAAAAAAATTTTTATCTTTGGTAATTTTTTTAAAAAATGGAAAATTTCATTGTATATATAAATTCTTTTCTATTTCGTTTTTTTTCTTTTACGCCTTTGTATTTTTTCTTCAGTTCTCTCCTCTTTCCTAGTCTTATTTCTTTCCTCGTCTTATTTCTCTCCTTCTCTCAATATTTCACTCCACCCCCCCTCCTCCTTTCCTTCTATTTCCCTCCTCCCTCCCCCTATTTCCTTCCTCTTTATTTCCCTCCACCCCCCTATTTCCCTCCTCTTTATTTCCCTCCACACCCCTATATTTCTCCTCCTTCCCCCCTATTT
>JADAQX010000381.1:0-46250 GCA_015476325.1 Cardiosporidium cionae
AACAGAGGGAAGAGAAGAGAGAGGGAGGGGGAAGAGAGAGAGAGGGAGGGGGGGGGGAGAAGAGGAAGAGATAAAGAGAGAAGGAAGAGATAAAGAGAGAAGGAAGAGATAAAGAGAGAAGGAAGAGATAAAGAGAGATAAAAGAGAGGTGCACCATTGAGAAAAAAGAAAAACAGTTGACAAAAAGGCGATAGAAGAAAAAAATCGCATTGAAAGCGTAAGCCAAATACGTAGAGAAGGACAAACAAAAGAAAAAAAATTTTTCCATCAAAATGTATAAAGAAGAAACACAAGAACAAAAAATGCATCCGTCCTGAGACGATTTATCATTTTTAGTCAAATTTTATAGTTTCTTCAGATACAAGAGCGTCTGTTGGACTCATCTTGACTATTTCTACGTATTCCATCTACTCAAACTCACTGAAGGTGTCTGCATGCCATCCGTTTGAGGCACCTCGGCTGAGTTCACAGTATTAAAAAACAGAGAGAAAGAATGAATAAAAATAATCTCTAAAACCTTCTCCACCTACAAACACTGTACAAAATTCCTACCAAATTTTGTATACATTTGAATAGAATGAAATAGGTGCGTCTGCATTTTTTCTTCAAAAAGGAGGAGAGGCTAAAACACAATTCTATCCATTGAAGTAAAGCAAACAGAGTGAGAAATGAGGAAGGAAGGGTGTAGACCCCGTTAAAGGAGAAGGAATTTTTTTTTTATTTATATAAAAGTTTCTCTTCAAGCAAGAAATGGGAGATGCAGCCATTAAACAAACCTTTTTCTTCAGTTTCTTCGGTTTCTTCTTCTTCTTCTTCCTCCTCTTCTTCTTGATCGCTTGCTAATTCACCCCATAAAGTGTCATCATTGAGCACGTCTGTCTCAGAATGATCAAATCGAAAATCTCCAAAGAGAGGATTTCCAAACTGAACACATCCAATAAAGAAATCAAAGAATGTTTTTTTTTTGAATAGAAAATTCTACACAAAGTGTCGATACTCCACTCAGAGTACAAAACTATCCTTCAGAGAGAGGTGAAATGTCTCGTACAGAGTGAGAGTTGAGAGAGAGTTGAGAGAGACTGAGAGAGACTGAGAGAGAGTGAGAGAGAGTGAGAATGAGAGAGAAAATGAGAGAGAGAATGAGAGAGAGAATGAGAGAGAGAATGAGAGAGAGAATGAGAGAGAATGAGAATGAAAGAAGCAAGAAATCAAGCGAGAGAATAAAAAAAAAGATTATAGACACAAAAACCAACCTACTGGTTATCTTACATCCATCTCTAAACCACAAAGAGAGAGAGCTTACCTCCCCTTTCTACTACCCACTCCTCTCCCCTTCGTTCTACTAAAAACGAATCAAACAAGCTATCCATAATCTTCACAGTTTTTTCTATAGAATTCATCCAAAAAGAAGATTTAAAAAAGATAGACTCGCTTACTTCATCCGTGGGAGGTTTCCCCCATCCACCAGGATGATATCCATATTCACAGCCTTTAAGAATAGGGCAATTCAAACCAGGAATCTTCAATCCTGAAAAACTAGGAGGTGGGCCATATCTATTCAGAAGAAATCGTAGGAAAATACGAATTTATCGAATTCTTTCCATTCATAGTTCTCTTTCCAGTCTATCTTTCCTCTCAAAAGAAGAAATGTATATTCCCTCTAGTATTCTCTAATTTGAATGTTTCTCTCTTATTTTTTTATTCCATTCCAATATGAGTGAATCTCTCTCTCTCTCTCTCATAGTTTCAATCATTCGAATAGATTTCAAGGAATGGATTTTCATTAAGATATCTTAATGAAAATCCATTCCTTGCTTTTCATTTTTACCGTTGCATATTGAGTAGCCATGGAGGTGGAGAGTTATCATACATTCCTAAAGCACGTTTTAACTCATCAGAAATTTTTCCTGGTTTAAATCGTTTCATACGCATTTCATTTTCCTTTCCTTCATAAAATCTATAGAAGAATACAAGAAGAAATCAGAAATTTAGTCATTTCTATTCATAGAAATCAGAAATTTAGTCATTTTAAAAGAGAGAGAGAGATGAACTACGAGATGGACTCCTTTCATAGTATGAGATTGAGAGAGAAAAAAACATCATCCCATCCAATGAAACGATTCAAAGGCAAAACACTCTTCACTCTATGAGAAAAAAGAAATACCATCGAGGTTTTCATTTCTAAATACAAATATTATTTAAAATGCATGGATTACATCTTCTACTCCATCTAAAAAGAAGGAAATATCACTCTGGATATCTTACACTCTCTGCTTCTATTTTAAAAATAAATAAATAAAAACTTTACATATCTCCATAACGAGTGAGTTTCGGTTTTGTAGCATATTTGAAAAATGCGTCATGTAAAACCTGAAGATTAAAAAGAAAGAAATCCTCTTTTTTTCAAAACTTTGAAGAGGATGAACTACAAAAAAACTAAATATCAAGTAAATGAAACACAGAGGTGACTGAAATAGCCTACAAAAACTTCAAATGAAAACGAGAGGTGAGAGAAAGCCACACACACACACATATTCATCCATTTGATTCATCCATTTGACTAAAGAATAAAATCTCTGCTACAGTTTCATATTGTATATAAAAATAAGAAAAATCAAATCCAAAAACGTGAGCAGGATGTATCTTTACATTTCTACTCATTACTAACAAGAAAATGACTGCCCTCTTCTTGAAATGGTTTACAAAATGGATATTTTGGATGTTTTCACACGCTGTACACTGTACGTACACCCACATTCATCATTCCTTCTTAGACTCTCCCCTTTCATCTCCAAAGTAAGAAATTCTTGAGGAGAGAAATGGCAAGATTTGGACATTCTATGGTTTTACTTTTGATTACCTGATAATCAATATCCATACGATGGGATTTGGGTCTCGCTTTCTCCCTCTGCTTCTGCTTGAGAGTTTTATTGGCCTCTTTTTCTTGCAAAGATTGACGAATTTCAGATATTTTCGTAGCTTCAATGTAATCTGCAGTAGAAATCATCCATACGTGTCTAGAAAAGAATAAAAACGTCTACAAAATACTCCCTTCTCTATCGGAGGCAGAAAATATTAGGCCAAGCCATTTCTATAAAAGAATCCAATCGTATTTCTCTTTTAATTTAGAAAAATACGATTTGGTGGGTCTCTTTTTAGTATTGAATGAAGCATTCTCTCTTCTTACTATTGAAGTATTCTCTCTTCTTCCTATTGAATGATTCTCTCTTCTTACTCCATAAAGAATGATTTTGATTCTCTCTTCTTACTCCTCCACTTACTGTATATACATCGCCTCCTATCCAATTCATTCGCATTATCGACGTACCCGGTAGACGAAAAGGCACCTTTTCAACCCCTCGTTTTCCTTGCATATATTTACGTTTTTGATTCCAATGAAGAGGGACTGCCACAGTATTTCTCAAACTTTTCATGGATACCAAAAAGTAAGGCTCTGCAGCGGCTGTATCCCACGCCTCCACTACCTCAGGACGTGCTGCAGCCTATTCCAAGTAGAAATTCGATTCACACACACATTTTCAACATCTATAAACTAATCGACGTCTAAATAGAGATTCTCAATAATGCATAGGCATGCCTTCGAATTCCTTTTACAGAGAAATGGCTCAAAATTTCATTCTCTCCACTTCTTTGGGCTGTAAAGACATCGTATAAGTAGATGATATTTGTTCTCTCTCTCTCTCTCTTTTTGATGATAGATTTTCTCATTCTTTCAACAAAGTTTTCACCAAGGAATAGTTTTTGTGCCTCTTTGAACACATTTTTAAGTGTATACATATCCTTCTCTGTCACACTCTAGAGGAATGAAACGTGAAAATTGAAGATATCTTGTTGGCTTCTCATGCTTCTATTAAATACTCTTCTTTGCTACTTCTTATTCACCCTTCTTTATAGTATAAGAAAAAAAGTCTTAAAAATGAAAACACCCACTTTTTGATACGTAGAAACTGTATAAAGGGGTCAATTTTTTTGTTAATCCTACTCAGAGCCACTCTCTGTTAGAATATATATAAAAAGATGAAGACATTCTCGTCTTCTTACCTGCTTTAAATGGGCCACCGTTGGACGATTGAGAAGTTTCAGCTGTTTCTTTGATAATCGAGGCGCATTTTCATCAGCCTGTTTACATGAAAAGAAGAATTTTACATGAAAATCTATACTCTACCCAATAGAATATAAAAATAGGAATCAAGTTATCCGTGACGATGCCCTTCTTAATGAAACTATATGACTCTTACGGTAAGCATTAAGAAAATGAATTCCATTCTATAAAAAGAAGAAGAGAAGAGATAAGCACACCCATCGACTCTCTTTAGGAAGAAATAAAGGCAAAGTATAACGCAAAGACAAGGAAAAGAATAAACAAACTCTCAAAAAAAAAAATTAGAAACATTGGCCCATACATCCAGAGGAATCGTCTGCCTCTCTTACCCATCCATTCCTCCCCAAAAGGATAACCTCTCATCCTCTTCGATCGTCTACTTCTTATGAAAGGTAAAGCAATCATGGATTAGAAGCAGCAAGTAAATTCCATTTCAAAGTGTATAGGCAACGAACAAGGTGGAAAAAAATTCCCATCAGCCTCTAAAAAATGTCAAAAATTACAAGGTGGCATGCTGTAGAGGGGAGGAGACAAGCAAAACAAAATTCTACTCTAAATTTCTTAAAAATATATATAAAAACTGTCGCTGGGTGATGCAGGAAACTATCCATAGTTTACACCCTTGTAAGGAGGATATAAAAGAGAATAATTTGTTCAATTTTAGAAAAAATGGATAACGATGTATGCAATAGAAAGCTAAGAACCCAAATTAGCCTTACATCGTCCTCATCGTCATCACTGTGCACTTCTTCATTTTCCTTGAAATTCAATTTGGAACTATTTTCTGCTTTATCTTCCTCTGCTATTTCTTCTTTAAAGGTCTCGGTAAACTTTTGTATGACCTCATCAAAATATCCAGCAAATTCTCCATCCAGCATTTCACCAAAATCTATAAAGAAAGAATATAATAGCTCATGCTGTGGGTCGTCTCTCCATTTATAAACATCACAAATTACAAAAGCTTTTCATTCGCCATCAAAATGAATCCTTCTATCATAACATTTACACACTGCGTTAAACTCACCAGAGGGCACATAGTGTATATCTATCCCACTTAAATCCTCTTTCTCATCAAGAGTTTTTATGAATTCATGTTTCACATCATTGACGTATTTAGCGGCTGAAGAAAGTGCACCATTCGGTTCTTCACGAAGCTTGGTTTTCCTTTTTTTCTTTTTCTGCAAAGAAATAACAAAAACGCGCACGAAATGGAAGGCGCAATCGAATTTCTCGCTTGTCATACATTCAAATTATAGAGAGGAGAGATGCCCTTTACGCATCATTCGAACATCGTTGCAATGTACTACATTGCATACATATACGATCAATTTTGATCCAATTGACATTTTATTCCTACTTTTCTATCTTTCCAGTATACACTAAAGGAAAAAAACGGCCACGGAAATAAAGGAGTATTCTTATAACTTAGTAAGCGCAATGTTCAAGAAGAATCAGCAGTGTATGTACAGCCGCTGTCTTATAGAGGCAGTAACTATTCGCACTATTTTCTCTTGCTCTATGAAGCAATCTCTGTGAAAAAATGCATGGTATCACAAAATTGCGTATTCGGAGAGAGAGCACAACGAATGCTTGAAGAAGAGAAGAATGCTACCATTTTACATCCGCTAATAATATTAGGACTTTCCTCGTTTACAGAAAACAAATGAAAGAAGTTATCTCACACAAATAAAAACATGGCAAACAAGCATCACTACACAAATTTCATCGCAGTTGCACAAAGTACACTTAACATGCGAGACGCAACAAACATAATAAAGTGCAAAACATACGTCACGATATCGAATGATTCTACAATAAAGTGTTCGTGGCTGCAGGTGCAGAAGACAGTGGAAATGACAAGAATGAATAAACTATCAAGCTTTTATTAAAAAAACCCTACCAATTTCTTTATTAAATAATGAGCAACGCTCGGATGCGTTTTCCGCAATTTCTTTGCTTCCTCAAGAGAAGGGAGAGACAAGGGCTGGGACTCAACCATTGTTGCCATCGGAAAACGTGAGCAGGAGGAATGCCTCCACACTATTTACGCAATTTGTCTATTTACGAAGATGCGTGACCCATTACACGATTTCAATATATCTGCCAAAAGTTCAATGAACGGGGCATGCTAACAATGCGGGGGTCAAGATGTCAAGATATGAGTGAATAGTTCAAAAACGAAAAAGCCACGACAAAACTATAACCAAACGAAAAGGTTATCGAGAGTAGAAAAGCGCTGTTCTCTGAAGGAATTTCACCCTAGGAAAAACAAGAAGCCCCGAAACAACATTCTCACAGAAGCAAAAACAAAAATATAGGCTAGAATATGGAAGCTCGAAGTTAAAGAAAAGAAAATGACCAACACTACCGAATGTCCGTTTTGGTACCGATTGACTAGCCTTGAAAAGGTAAATTTTGCAGTTTGCGGCTTGCTGCAGCATAGTTGTTGAACGAAGATCTACACTGGGCTATTTATTATTGCCTTGCAAGAACGGCGTAAGAAAATTAAAAATGCTCAGCCTTGCAACAATTGCTTATCCTAACGCCTATTTCATCATGTGCATTCTTTAAGCCTAGAATTTCTACAGTTTTTTGCCGAGTTCCCACCCATTCGACAACTCTTTGACCTTGGCTAAAGCTTTCAAAGATTTCTGAAAGCAAGATACTCGTTTGCTCGTAACGTATGCTCTCAGCTAACACCGCAGCTAGATTAGAATGGTTTATTTTTTGTCATATTTGAGCTGAAGTCACACTATTTCATGTGGGATTTGAAATTAGGTGAGAAACATCATTTTGCTTGAAATGTATTATAAGGGATTCTGGGTGAAAACATGCAAATTCTTCATCTCCAATTCAACTCGTATTATCTAGAACAATTAGTCTACAAGCGTGCACCAATTTACAGTGAAAGGATATTTCTTTTTGCTAGCTTCGTGTAATTGTAACTAAAAACAAGAAAAATTCAAATTTCAAATGTCTTCACAAAAAAGGTTTACGTAATTATATGAGGCCATCTCTCATCTCCTTGCAAATCATAAAAATTTTACTGCGGTTTTACGCCGTTCTAGCCACATAAAGCATTACAATTAACGCTTTCAATTGGCCCCAATCCAGCGATGCATGCACAGCTTTTCTGCGACAGTCGCTGCTGTGCCACTTGAATGCCCCTTGGCACTTTTCTCATCGAATCGTTTTCGAATGCTGCTGTTACTGTTAGAGAAAAATCATTGTAGAGAGACAATCGCACAATGAGATTTTTGAGGCAAAAAGAGAGTAGCCTCCCCACTCTTTTTTTTTAAGAATGCTGCATTGCATCCACATTTACTTTAGTCTCATCCACATTCACTTCAGCCTATACAAACTGCTATAGGATACCAACACTAAGGATAAAGTATAGCAATGTTTCCTTGCATTGCTTGTCCAATTTGCTTCTGTCATCTCTGTTCTAGCACACAGGACATTTTTTTCTTACTTTCAAAAAAATTCTCTTAGCACTCGTTTTATCTTTGTGCAACTCCTTTCATAACTTTTTTAATTAAATTTTTCTTGTACGGGCTCAGTCACCTGTTGCCTACCATCGTCCAAACAATTTCTCTATTTGAACAACTTCAAAGTTGATACGTAAACATTAGAATTCAATTTTGATGTGGCTTTCCTTGTAGTACCTATCACCGTTACTTGTTGTACAAGTTATTTTTTGCCGTCAAGTGCTACCTTGAATGATAGCTAGATTCAAAGAAATTTGGATGCAATACTTTTAAAATCTTTGCTTTTGAAAGTTTGTGTGCTTCCTCTCAATAGGCAGACAAAATTATCGAATTCAATGCAGCTAGAACGGAAGATCTTGTTACCGTAGGCTTGGTAATTTAAATTGTCATTCAGCCACTACTTAAACTACCTTGCTTACGACGGTGGGTAGCTGGTAATGGTATATATTTATGGTGCTAGTGGAAACTTTTCTCAATGACTTAATGGAGAACCATGAAGGTTTTAATGGAGGTAATAATGGCATACCAACAATTGTTGATGCCGATTCTGTATCTCAAAGCGCCACTGCGAATACAAGGGAGGGCGAACGAATGGTTGCTATTAACGAAATTCCTATGATGATTAATCAGAACAATGCGTTGGTATCAGAAAATGATCCATTTTTTGCAGATTTGGGAGCTGAATTTAGTATCCCTACCCGAACGTTATTTGCCTTATTTAAAACCATTTTTATTTTACCTCATGAGTCCTCTGATTTACATGACGGAGCAAAGGAAAATGACATTATAACAGACATTGCGCTATTTGATAATACCTGGGATACTCTTTTAGAACGATTTCAGCAATTTCATGCGAACACCATCTTTAAAGTTATCATTCCCTCTAATTATGGAGTTGCTCAAGAATTTTCTTCTGAGAAGAATGCCAAGGAGATACCGTTCGTCGAATATGATCAGCATGATTCCGACTACCCGCATCTTCCACCTTGTGTCATTGTAAGGCTTATGGATTCTGTGGAGAATCTCTTTGCTAGTTTCACGGAAAACCCTGTTTCACAAAAACAAAAAGCATTTTCATTGTTACGAAGAATTGTTGTAAATCTATGTGCAGAGCCTTCTAGTGAGAAATACCGGTCAATAAGCCTTCCACGCGGAAAAATTTCGTATTTAGATGAGCGTTTCTCCCTATTTTTGGATTTTCTAGAGAATTTAGGTTTCTGCAGCATATCCTCCGCTTCTTCTACCACTGAAAGTGGAAAGAATATGTGGCTTTTCTTACAGGAATCTCCTTCATGGCAAAGAGCACACGCGGTCACTTACCCACTTCGCGATGCAGGCAATGAGTCAGTCAATTCACCCAAAGAAAAGACAATTAGATTAGTTGTAATGCGACCTGTGGATGCTGAATTTCAAGAATTGCTGCAATTTTCTAAAATTATGCTACAAGACATCCTGGAAGAATTATCTACTTCGACTGGAATACCTCAAGCTGAGGCTCTAATTTTACCACCGAGTGATTCTGAAAAGGATAGGAATGCCTTGGAAAATCGAAAAATATCAGGAAATCTTCCGTCGGCTCAATCTTCTGCAGAAACGGCTTTCCCTAAATTTTTGAAACCAAAAGCACGCCTCAAATCTGAAAAATTAAATAAGCAGTTGAATGAAGTAAGGCAGCTTGCTCGTGATCGTCATGCACTCCATCAAGAGTCTCCCCAATCAATGCCCACGAAGTTTACATTGAGAGGAATGACACCCTCTCAAACCAATGAATTCATTCGTACTAGTATGACAAAGAAAAATATTTCGGATCGATTCCGAAAGATTCCTTTAAAAAATAAATCCATGTCCTTGCGTGATTTTGAAAAACCTATATTTGACTGGAGACCAGAAAATTGTGAATTTCGATATTCTGATGAATTCCGTATTCGTGCTGGATACAAAGATTTAACTAATTTGTCAGAGATGCGCAAGTTGATGTTTGACTATGAATACATTGGAAGAATGGCTTTAGATTACACAAACCATTATAGGTTAAAAATATACTTTACCCTCTTCTTGATGTGTAGATAAATTACATTCATGAATATGCTACTACTGTAAGTAATTTCTCCATTCTTGTGAGTGCTGTTCTTCAAGAGAAGCATGGACTACTGGAAAAGCTTTACCTACGAGACATGTTACTTTATTTTAGTTGTCCCGCCAATATATTTTGCAGTAGAAGGAAAGAAATTATTATATTTTTTAAAAATATAAAATGTGATCTTTTTTGATTCATTTTCAATAATATGTTAGAAATGAAGGACTGAATTCTTTCTGTGTTATTTCTATTGAATAGTTTAGTTATAAATGTGTTTTTCAAGTGGTAAGATATCTCAAATGGGTGCCAGCGTTTGCCGTTATTGATTTTTAAGTTGCTTTTTTATACCCTTTTTCTCCATCTCAGTAAACTTTGTACTTTGCTTTAAAAGGCTGTGCTTCTGGGTAATATGTTCAACTGGGCTGTTCTTTTATCAGGAAACTCCATAGTTTACGACTGTTAGAATGGAGTCAGGACTTGATGAAAATTGGAATTGAGCACTGTGAAAATATGGCTGATTTGAAGGTTCCTGTTGGTCACGATGGTGTGGCAGAGCGTTTCAAAAAATATCCTTTCACAGCTTCCAGGTCTTTAATTGTATCTACACGTGTTATCCATTTACATAACATGAAATGTGTGCTAATTTGATAACAAGTTGTTGTCTTGTCAAATGTCTCTAGGTCTGGAGAAAATGTTGCATTCATGCAAGGAATTTATGAAATTGCAAAGACTGCTGTAGATGGTTGGATTCATTCTCCAGGACACGAGAAAAATTTACGTGGAGATTATACGCTTTGTGGAATATCTATTTCGAGCAAGAGCAGCCGTTTTTATTTGACACAGTTGTTTGGATCTCGCGCTTAAATTTATAGTTGCCTGAGATACCATGAATGCTTGTGCTATTTAGAGCGAAGTATTTTTTATTTTTGGGAGTGATAACATAAAATGACCCTTACGTTTCATCAAAACATCGCTAAAAAGCAGTAAACGTACGGATTTTACTTGTTGATATGTTAGAATTCATTTTAAGAGGACTGCGTCTACTTTTTCTCTCTTTAATAATTGTGTTTTAACTAAATTTATGCATGTAATCCCTCATGGAGAGATTACATTCAACGTATTTTCCTCTGTTGCTTTTATTAGATAAGTTTTAGCAAGTGCTGAACAAAATAATTTTTATGAATGCTGACCAATTCGCTTTTGATGTTTGTTCCAAAATATCCATCCCCTTATTTTATTCAGGTTAGCTTTGCTAGAAATTTTCTAGTACGAGCTTGTACGAATCAGGATTGTTGTAACAGTAAATTTGGAGGGTATTTGTTCTGTGTAATGAACGTTGTACACACTGATGAATCATAGATTCTTCCCCGCTTTTTGTTTTCTTGCTTTCCGAACGCATAGAGTTAGAGCATATACCTTATATCTTTGATAAACTTTCTTTTTGCAAAACGCTTAAGAGAAAATTTTCCTGAGAGATGTTCCTTGAACATAATTAAATATTATATGATATTCCTTCTTACTGTGGGATTCCATGATTTAGGATATGTAGAAAATTGCATTTCATTCTCGAGCGTGTGCTACGAAGACTTACTATTTGTCGGAGCTGCTTCCTTTCTCAAATTGCAGTATGACGCGATACTGTTCTTTTTTGTAGTTTACCATCATTTTAGTTTGCCGTTATCACTTTTTTGCGCTCCTGCAAAACTGCAGCGAAATTTGTGTTTTACCGTAAAGTATAGGATGTGTGAATGAAACGGTGGCTATTGATCGAGTGGCACACTAAATCTGCTGATTAAATTAAATATGCCATGTAGGTAATTTTCGTTGTTAAATTTTTTGTGAGTGCATCGCGTCAAACTTGTAACAATTTGGTCAATCACCATAAAATTGACAAGGCTAACAAGATTAGAGATAAATAGAAAAAAATATTATGAAGCGTGTATAGAGATTGAAATTATGCTCGATATTGTAAAACTATCTTTCGCGCTACATTCATTTTTGATGCTTAAAAATCATATTAAATATGAAATTGTTGTTACGTAATGTTGAGAGATAGTAAAAGCTTCAGTAGAAAGATGTTTGGAAGTTTTCATCTCAAGTGATACAGCTTACTAGAATAAAAAAGTGTATCTTCCATCATTTGAATGATCCGTAGTTTCTAAAATTGTTGAGCCTCACGTTAATGCTGTAAGATGCATTACAATACTGGCTTGAAGACCACTTTTATCACTTCGTGGCTGATTCTTTTAATCATACTTCTAATACACCGAATATTTTAGCACTAAAAGAGGGATCGTTTTCGAGATGAAAATAAGGACAAGAAAGTGGCGATTAAAAAAATAGAAATGATGCAATAAGAAGTTACTAATAGTTACGCATAGTCATGGTCATCTTGAACAGTAAGATATATCAGTTGTCTTCATCTTACAATACATTTCAGTCTGATCGACTTTCCCCTATTTGAACGGTACGAGAGATTATACTATATTTTTCCAAAGAGTTGCCGAAATAAAGTTATTTCCCTTAGTCAAGTTATTTTTTCCAAGCTCCTTAAATGTTTATCTTATTTAAAACAGCTGTTTTGTAAAAAATTTCTGTACGATTAAAGCTTGAACAGATTTAGCAAAGCGTCTGAATGATAGTTATGGAATAGTTAATGCTCAGTTACGATTTCTACATTCATACTCTGTTACTCAACTTTCCGAGCTTGCAAGAAGAATATACATATGCTTCTGTATTTTATATTTCGGGTCGTCTCATTATGGCTATTAACATTACTCAAGGGGCTGCGAAGAGTCAGAATTATGCGGTAATGCCGCGAGATTTGCTACCACCGAAAATAAAAAGAATGAGTGCTGAATTTCTTACCGAATGTAGTGAATGCTTCGAATTGCACGACGTTGACCAGGATGGATGGATAAGTGTGGAAGAATTTCCGGTCATGGCTAGGCAGCTAGGACAGATATGGACGTCAGAAGAAATCTGGAAAGTCAAGAAAGAATTCAGCTTGAGAAACGTAGACATGTTAAATAAGTTCATGCTCGTCGAATTGTTAAGTCGTAACTACAGTATTAAGCCTAACACCGAGAGACTACTCGAATGCTTTAGTACCTTCGATAGAAATAGATGTAAAAGTGTGTACCTTGAGGACATTCGGCATTACGTTAAGAGCATGAGAGAACCTATTGAAGGAGATGAGTTCAACGATCTACTAAGTAGGAGTTTGCAACAACTTAAACTAAGTGTCTCCGCGCGCAGTGAAGCACTTCCGCCAGTTGTCAACAGAGAGCAGTTTATGAACATTTTCTTGCATGCAGAGCTTTAATTCTTTTCGTAGTATTGGGATGCGAAAAATAGACACCTGCAGTGGGATCTTTCTCAGGCTAAAAAGTTCCAGTTTTCTACAAAAATTAAATTTTCTTTTCTGTTTTTGTTTACATAACCAAGGAGAAATCACGAAAATGCGGAAGACATTGCAGTACCTTAAGAATTATTATAAAACAATTTTTCCACTTAGAAACGATAGCTAAGTTAACTATCTTCAGAATAGTTTGTTTCTTAGTATCTGAAATGGTTCTATGACTTCTTTAACTAAAGACTGGACAGAAACGTTTTGTATTTTTTCTATGGAAACGATAGGGACGTCTGTAGCAATTTAAGCTATTGCGACCTATCTATGCAAGCTCTACGTCGATCTATTTAAATTGCAGGCTAGTAAATAATGGCATAAATTACGTTACACGTTAAAGTATGGAAATACGTATGTGTATTCGATATTCTTTTTCTGTGGTATCTTCGTAGATATAGAACGGGAGGGTATACGTATTTTCCTTCAATATTTTTGTAGTTCCTAATTTTCTGCTTTTCAAGCTTTCAAATAATAAGTTAAGCTTTGCTTTATTCCATAGAATCGATATCAATGAACAGTAACCTTGCTCTGTTTTATCCAACGATGCAAAATATTACTTAAATCATGCAGGAGCAGATGTGGTGTAGTTGTGGCAAGACACTGCTTAACTTTACGCTTTGCTTCAACTGAAGGAGTCATGTAATGTATGCTCGTGGTGATGAACATGCAGCTACATTTTGTTTATATGTGCGAGGCGCAGAGTGTGTGCATTCAAATAGCTGCACACCGGTTAGAAAAAACACTCTGTGCTGATATCGAGTTAGCGTAACTACATATTGAAGACCTGTTAATACGATTTTCAAATTAAAACCTAACAGAGCTATAGATGCTGCGAGCTTATACAACCTAATTTATCTTTGATCGCTTTTAGATAAATAGCCAAGAACTTTAATTACACGTTAGGATGCAGACCCATGATAACGAAGTCCTTAGCATTCAATGAGTAGATTCTCAATTCAACGAGAAACGAAGAGTTTTAAATCAGATTATATCCCATTTTAAAATATAAAACACCGTACAAAGCATATGAAAGAAACGGCTTTTTTGATATCAGGCTAAACGAACATGCTTACTCACCTGTTCAAGCAGAAAAGGTAAGACAGAAACATGTGCCGCTGTCTTATATCATAAGATACAAAGAAATTGCAAATAACAATTTTCCGAGCACTCTAAACACTTCCTCATATACAAAAGATATTATGCGTTTGCTACCACCTGATGTAAATGTGTTTTTATTGCGTGTGAAATGGTAGGAAATTAGTCGCATTTTACCAATCAATGTTGCTCGATGATGGCTAGTTATTTTATCAAATCTTTCATGCAATAAAAAAGTACTTGAGTTGCACGAGTTTCATTAAGAACGAAACTTACTATACTTCTTATGTGAAATAGAAGAAATGTACGTTTGAAACTATAACATGAAAAGATAAAATTCGTTCTACGGTCCTAGCATCTACGCAAAATGAAAAGAATTGAAAAGTATAACTTACAGTAACATAAGTATTCCTACGTCCTATTTTAATTTACCCTACTTGGGGGTATCGCTAAATGTAATAATGTGTTGGGAACCTAAGTGACAATATAAGTTACTGAAATTTAGGTTAGTTAAGCTAATGCTGTTAGAAATCGCAGGAGAGTTACGCTAATGTGAAATGAGTTATTCATCTGGTTACCTTTGAAGTACAATACGATTAGGGAAATGAGCAATACCAAAATGTCATAAACAAACAAGTAATTTGTACCCTAATTGCCTCCATTGTCACGTCTGGGGTAAGAGGTGCCAGCATAAAGATATGAGTTACATTTTGGCTAAAGCAAGTGAAAGTAATCGGACGTGTCTGCAAGGGGTCAGTTAGTCAGCTCAACAAACTTAAGCTGCGAATGTGTCAGCAGAAAATCCGTAGCTCTGGCTGATTATTCTTTTGTTTTACTCTTACCACTGTTGCATATAGTAGATGTTCATTCCAGTTATACAAAATGTACCTACCGAACCGAAAGACAAAACAAACGAAGCCTCCTAGCATAGTAATTTATAGAAGATAGGTTGCAGCAAAGTAAAGCAGAAGAGCCGTGAAACTTACAAACAGTGTTTACTCAGTTTTGCAGTGGTATACCTTTTGTAAGCTTCTTTCTCCATGCGATAATTTAGCAAAGCAGCAAAACAGTATGAAGAAATTGAAGAGAAAGCTCGGCTGACTTAACAATATTTTTTTACGTCTATTCAATAAGCCAAGCAATTCATGAAGCATGCATAATTGATGAAATTCCACAAAAAGTGGATTATTAGGTATTGCACACGAGGAGCACTAAAGCGCTATGAGCACGAGACATATGCTTTGCTTTAAATGGCATTGAAATTTTATTTAGGGTTAGTAGTATTATCACAAGCGTCAGAAATAGCCAAGAGTTATTACATGTTCTCAAGCCAGTAAAAGAGTGGGTATGCAATGCATGCCCGCGTGAAGATACTAGCTTTCATAATACATTCATTTAGCATTTTTCTATTTTGGTTTCATTAGATCTTCTCTAATACAGCAACATCAATTCTGTGCATTCTCGATTCTTAAGGAAGAATCTGAAAAAAATTTCCGTGCAATTTCTTTTGTTATCAAATATTACGCTGCATATTTCTAATATAAGGACCCCCTATCACTTTTACGCTCGATAAAATAATGGAGATGGCAAAAACAAGTGTACTACAACATGTTCAAAAGGAACTGGAAGAAAGGGTAGCTCATTTTATCCGTATGAGTCTATACACTCTAGAAAAGTTCAGTCTAGACAGTCGGAAATTCCACCATGTTAAACCCCATTAGATCTAGGTTTATTGCCAAAACAACCAGCTTTGTTGACCTTTTTTACAGGGGCAAAACTCTCGGATCTGTATTTTAATTCAGTTGCATTCTGATCAATCAAAAGATGAGAGGAATGGTAAAATATACATATGATCATTACATTAGGTAATAATGAGGTGTAGAAATCATTTACGGGAAGGGTAGGTTGAAACAAATTTTGCACCTTTGAATGTTCGTACTTTCGATGCCTTCAAATTCTTGCTATGTAACAGATATTATTTCCTATAATCCCCGCTATTTATAGAATTTGATGGCTTCATATCTTACATGAATACAGAAAAGTTATTTGATATCATTGAAGAACTCCAAGACATTTCCAAAATCAGCGGGATTATTTTATATATTTCATTTTACTTGCTATTTTTTTTAGAGGTAATTTATTACGACCTGAAGTATAATAAGTGTTTTAGCAAGCACATAAAAAAGGTCTTCAATGTGTAGTAAATATATTATGACTGTCTCCACAAAAATAGCAACAGTAACCTATTTTATTTATTGTAGTTTTAGTTGTTTCCTAGTCATTTCAGCTTTCATCATTTTCTATTGAACTTTGTCACGCGAAAGAGATAAATTCCAATGCTGTTTTGTTTGTTACTATTATTTTTTTTAAAGATCATGAAATGTCTTTCAAAAATAATTTATTCCATATGTATTCAGAGTACAACAGAGAATATTTTTGAAATTCTAACAATATTAGCCACCACTGTTGGAGATGTAGCAGCAGACACAGCACAAGTATTCTTTAAAAAATTAGTTCTTTTGCAATAAAATTTTTGTTCATGCAGAATAAGCATAAACATTGTCACGTTAAAAGTGTTATTTTTTGTTGAGTTTTCTCAAAGAAAATACTAATGATTCAAATTCAGGAAAAAAGGAGCAAACAACTCAGAGTTTTGCACTTTTCCGACTTGGTTAGTCACTGCAATGAAAGATTGCTGTAAATACTAGATTGAGACAGTTTTTCAAAACTGATTGTTCCACTCGATTTACATGTAAAATATTCTATGTATATCTACAAAATTTTGGGCTTCAATGCTGCGCATTGATATAACACTGCTTCGAAGAAAGAGTAAACAAAATGCTGGCTAATTTTATTTCTAATTTTGCAGAATTACGGAAAGATTCTACCCCATTTACTTATCTTGCAATGCTCTTCGTGGAGAGTAAACATTCCAGCAAATCAAACTTTAATGGTTGATCAAGTTAGAGAAATATACGCTGAATGTCTTCGTTTCTTGCTATTTTAAAATTCTGAGAAAGCTACCTTAATAAGCTATAGCAGTTCACATTCTTATCATGAAGAGTACATATTTTTGAGCAAAAATTTGTCATCGCTTTGTGAGATTCCATGTTTTGCACTTTTATGTTTTCTGAAGAAGCACGACTTTTTTAGATTGCCATGGCTAATTCAATAGTGAAAACATTGCTGCATAATGTTACTGATGCTACGTAGCTATGGTTCCTCTATCGAAACATCTTGGATTTAGGTTTCTTACTTGCAAAAGCGAATGTTAGTCTTGCAAGCGCATTAATTCTTCTCAATAGCAATAAAGCTATAATATACAAACTGCCATTTTTTGTGGTGCATTATGAAGCGTTCGTATACTTTTTGCTTTACAGCAGCAAGAGGCACAAGAGCTTCTTAAAAAGGTAACGATTGTAAGTGCGGCTTTTTCTACATATTATCAGCGTGTTGAAAAAAGTTGTGAAAAAATGAAAAAGTTGGGTGAACTAGCTTCTACAATCAAGCAATTCAGCAAAGCATTGAGATGCCATCAGTGTAACAGTATTAAAGAGCTTCCATTTTATATTGGTCTATAATTTAATAGGCAGAAAATTTTGATTACATTCCCAGTCCTGAGGCCCTGGCAATCTTTTTTAGCGACAACGAAGCAATTAAGCACACCTGGTCTTACGCAGGTACATACGGTCATTCATTCTACTCTTTACAGAAGGAAAATAGCTTTTTTTATGCAATTTGTTCGTGTCGGTATTGTTTGTAGACTTTCAAGAATTTTTCATGAGTCCTTTCAAGCTAAAGCTAGACTCTGAAATTGCTTGGCCTGTGTCTGATATAGTAAACATTGAGTAGGCAGGCCTATGTAACTTTCAAGTTGTAAATTTTCCTGCAACAAAAATATTCTCTTGTCCACATGAAACTAGAACGACGTATGCTCCTTAACTCAGATCAAAGGCTAAAGAATAAAAACTATACTGAAGAGAAACATCTTATTAAAATAAATTCAAGGGAATTTATCAAATTATTTTAGTTAACGCATAAACACTTATTCGCAAACTCCACAAATTTGCAAAATTTGCATCAATGCCTTTTATTTTAGTTTTAACAAATCTTTCACAGGTCTGCAGACAAATTTTAATGTAATTCTTGTAACTCAGTTGGCAGAGTATACAAATGAAGATTATAAAATATTTACAGCCGTATAAAAAGCAAGATATTAATCTATTCAAGCATTAATAAATGCTGGGATTACTATTTCAAAGAAAAATAATTTCCAACAATTTTATTGTTGGGGTGTTCTCTTTCGCAATAATCACTTTAGATTAATAAGGAATGCACAAATGAGCCTATTTTGCACGAATGCAGCAGCAATTAAATTGATGATACAATGTATAACCAAAGAAAGAACTTAAGCAGGTTGAAAGCCCAACATCTAATAGATTGGATTCATATGATTTTAACAAAATATAGTTTTAGAAAGTCATTGCAGCTTCAGCTAAAATTTTGAAGTAGTATTTCTATACGAAATACTTCATGTAAAAAGAATCATAGACTGGTGTAGTACGAATGCTTGCTACGTAGAATCTAGAGATTTTTATAGCTCTAATATACTGGAGTGATAGATACACCAGCCAATGACAAATTCAGAGTAGGGAATCCTGGCCATCACAAAGAAAGGCATAACCTTTCGAAGCAAAATAGGTTTCCATAAGAAATATAGCTTAAAACAGAAAGGCTGTTGGCATAATCATTTCGGAACTTTCTATTAGGGCATTAACCATGCTATAAAAGCAGAGTGATAGAGGATACTGCTTTGGTCGTATTTCTATGTAATTAGATGCCAAATTGGCGTTCAACGTAAGAATGTAATGAGCCGCGCGGGTAGGGCATTTCAGGCGATTCACTACCCAGTATTTCCGCCGATTCCAGAGTATCATTCATTCCCATGTGAATCTGAAGGCCAAGCAATGAACTAGGTAAGCCTGGAAGACGCGTCGATCCGGCAAGAGCGGTATTTTCCATTTGAATCTTCAACGCGGCATGCCCTCCAAATAAGGAAGATAGACGTAATAGACGGCGATCTTCTGCTCTTTGAAACCCCAGTTGAATTTCTTCAACCGGATGCTTATTTCCTTTTCCTAGATGGATGTCACGAATACCCTCTGAAAGAGCTTGATTGGGGATTTCTTCTACTTTGAATATGGTAGAAGGCGAGGTAAAATTTTCCATCTCTGATACAGTGGGACAGAATAATGATGTTAAAACTTCGCAGTTACCTGTCAGCACTCTTTCAAAATTATTTAAAAGAAATAAAGCAACCACAAATGATCTGCTGCTTTTTTCAATTCTAGAGTGTAAACACAAATATTGCATGCTAGTATAAAGCGAAAAAGCCATTACTAGTCTGCAAAGGGATTATTTCCCAGAGCTCCATACTATCGTATTCACATACAATTTGCCTTTACGGCGGCAATAAGGCACCCCAAATAAAAGCACAGCGAGCAATCGAGTGGATCCGTAACTCTAACAATTGATTTTGTTTCAAACACACACTGAGATAAGCAGAGTTAGGGCATCTCTATTCTGCTTATTTTTTGGTATTAAAATAAACCATTGAGTGTACATATAAATACAAAACCAATACTTCACGCGGAGGATAAAAAATCGCATCCAGTTAGTATGACTACGCATTCATTCTGCTATTATTTTGCAGTGCAAGTTTCAGAAGTGAGTGATGTCAAGGTGAGGCAGCACAGGGAAGATAAGGTGTGATAGAATTTTTCAAAGGAAAAAGAGACATCGCTATAAATATAGTTACAGGCCAATGCCAATTAATTCCTACTACTTCTCTCCCTCAAAATATAAAAAACCCAGTCTCTTTAGCCCTCAAGCACGGTGTGTAACGCAAAGAAGGGAGATTCACATACTTGGATTGTTCTGACAAGAAGCTGAAATACAAGATCAGAAAAGTATGCTGCTCGGCCTAAAGAAGAAATTTTCGAAGGAGGAACGATTCAAAATCATAAGCATATATATAAACCATCATAGGGACTTTCGACGATTCAATTTGTTGAACTAAAGGTTTTTAAAAGTTTTCCTGCATAGAGTACCAGAATTCGTGTAAAATGTTCAGGTTCAAGCAAACTCTGCCGTTCGGAAAGGTAGCGAGCGACCTCTGAGCCTGCTAACTAACTTATACTGCCGCGAGGTGTCGAAGTATTCGCCACATGTGCCAGCTTACTGTATAGTTCAATACATTAGTAACTATAGCGAATATCGGCTGCATTCAAAGCCAAATTCAAGTGCTTTCAAATTATTAAATCCTTTGAGTAGTATTGCCTAGGATGGGTAGGAATTCATTTTTGAGGTCATTCATAAGGGTTCATTCAACAACAACCTTTTACAGTTTCATCTTCACCTTGTTTCATTTATAAATATACATCAGTAACCTATGGCATGACGAAAATACACTCTAACAATTTTCTAAGGACTACAAGCTGACGATTTGTTCCGAAAGAGTTATATTCACCTCTTACAGGCGCAAGTTTGAAAACAATTTAAAGAATACAAACAAAATTGAACAAATATCTGAGTTGAGAAAAGTATTATGCTATGCATAATACTAACATTTAGTTTTTCAAAAACAGCTTCCTGTTCTAGATGATCTATTTCTTTGTTTATCTTGTAATTGCAATGTGAATTCCTTACTCCTTGGCGTTGCTGACAAGTTATAACAATGCAACCATGCTGAAATTTCAATTTTAGATCACGAATAAACACAACAAAATAAGATGTCACCTTCCACATGTAATTACTGGTTAGAACTGCAACTTATTTTGCTTTCATCTACAGTTTGTATTTAAGCAATATATCTGTGTGAAGTACCTATCGCGAAGAATTTACTTAGTGAATTTTATACGGGTGCAAATACAATTTTATGACTTTGTTTAAGCGCAGTAAGAGAAAGTGTGCCCTCGTACTATTGGAGAGCCATTCCTCGCGGACTTATTTGGCATGTGCGTGCTCGCTGAGGGAGAAAAGTGGTGAGGAGTAAATTTGAACTATAGTGGCGGTACGGCACCTCAGTACTCAGCCTCGTGAAGTTGCCTCTCGTTGCCAGCTTTCAGAAAAATATCCTCGACAATTGTTGTGACCATTCCCTTTTGCAATATGCCTATCATAGAAATTTCCCGTGCCTAAACTTTTCAAATACGATCAACAAAATTTCTCTTCTATTCTACTCCTTTGCGTTTCTCTCCCCCGAAAGAATTACTTTTTCGTGGGTCTTTTCTTTCAACATCTTCTCTTAGTGGAATCTTCTTCCTCTTGTCACTAGTTTTTTATAATCAGAATGGCGAAAACCAAGAAGGGATCTTCTGAAAGCATCAACAGCAAGTTGCAGTTGGTAATGAAAAGCGGAAAGGCGAGTCTGGGCTATAAGCGAGCACTCTCTGATGTACGGAGCGGACGGGGTAAGGATTAATACCGTTGGTACCTGTGTACTATTCATAGTCTTCTATCTTCCTCTAATGTTGAAGGTTTTGTCGGAAGAAGAACCTAATCTAGTCGTATAGTGAAGGTTTTTAATTTCAGATATTAGATTCTTATGACATAGGTTGCGTTACAGCTTTAATGTATCTACCAATCTGTGTGGTGAATATTTCACTGGATTGCGTAAACTATGTTTCGATTACCCTCTGTGCGTTAATCGGTTTTTTATTGAGGGAGGTTTCTTGTATACATACATGACTCTAACCCAACACTACATTAAAATTATCTGTTAGGGAGGGTACGGTATGTAGATCGAAAGTTTCATTATTCCATAGAATTTGGTTCTTTTCATCAAACATTGCAAAAATTGCGTGCAGCCAAACTTGTTGTTATCAGCAGCAATTGCCCTCCTTTGAGAAAATCCGAAATGGAATACAATGCTATGTTGGCGAAATGTGGAGTGCATCATTACCTTGGCGGTAAATTGAAAATCCTGTCGTTTTTATTTAGTCGTGGAATGTTCACTGTAAACCCCTTTCTGTATCCCTGTAGTAAACCTAATACAGTTATTAAATGCGATAATTCTTATTGTTCTGCATTTTTGCTACGCGATATGCATACATTTTTAGTATCATTTTGTGTATACATCTTCTGAAAAAGTGGAATCTTTTAGAATAATCGAGTATAGGGGAACTGGAAGGACCAGTGCAATTTTTTAGCTTTCTTTTTGTTAGTTACATTAGGCAATTACAAGTTCTTTAGTGCTATGTTTTCTTAATCAAAATTTGTTTTTTTATGTTCAGATACTAGAGAACTTGGTACAGCTTGCGGAAAACTCTTCCGTATTAGTTGTATGTCTATTACCAACCCTGGAGATTCTGATATCATAAAAAGTCGTGAATAAGTAGAAATAAGTAGATCGTAGTGGTAAAAAGTGTCGGATTATATTTTTTACCCTCGTTTCTGCTGTGCAACTACGCAACTTCTTTGTATTAGACCTCTTTATAGGTTTCTCTGTAAATTCTTTATCTAACAGCTTCGAAAGATATGAAGAAAATCTATTTTTGAAACAGTGTCATTTGATGATAAAGGAGGTACGATATGGGCTCGTGTCTTCCATTAAAAAATTGCACATTGATTTATGTAATTCGAAGTATTTTCACCATAGGTGAATTTAGCGAATACAATAAAAAGGATTATGGCGGTTTTGCAAGCGTTTGCTGCCTAATTGCTAAACGCTATTTTAGCAATTTTAAAAGTTCACCCTAAGTTCAATCTTAAAAGCATAATTTGAATTATTCTGAATTGTTTGTGTTTCAAAATACAAGAACAACTTGAAACGAGCGTTCAATGTGGTGTTGATTCTGTTTAAAGATGATTTATTAGATTAGCTTTAGAATAGGGTAGGCAGGCAGTATACGTCAAGGAAGGCAATGACACGTGAAAGGATGGTAGGGCTCTGGCAACGAAGTGAATAAGTTATCATTTTCTTGTAGCTCATTCAAAACAAAGTGTGAGGAGTTATTTCTCAATTTGGAAATTGTCACGTTGCAAAACATTTTGGGTCTTGAAAGAGCGTCAAAATTGAGGAAATTGGCATTAAATAAGATGTTCATGTTAAAAGATTCTAAAAATACAACTTCAAACAACTTTCGAAAAGGAAATTGGTTATTGAACTTAAGAATTAACTCCACATTTGTAAGTACGAAAAGGCTGTGGTTTAATGTGTGAACGTCTAGTATCTTTTAAAATTTGTTTCATTACTGCTTAAGTGTCCCTGCATCACACTTATCATTTGGAGTTAAAAGTCAAATTTGTTTGCAAGACAATTAAACAAGGCTAAGAAATTTTCATTTCATTTGCAGCGTAAATTTCGATGACAAATTGCTGCTATTTTCAAAAAAGTAAAAGAGGTTTTTACTAAACTAGAAAATGATCCACAATTCTAGACAAGATTGAACATAATACTGACATTTGCGGAGGTAAGAATTGCTATGCATTCTTCATACGAAATCGTTGCAAAATCTGGTGTATAAACCATTGTCGGGAAGTTCCCGTAATATTAAGAAGCGGCTTACCAATGTTTTCAATTAAATTAAGTTTGTTGCGACACAGCATCGTGTAGACTTGCAGATTCATGGAAACTTGAACAATGAGCACATGCAGCAACTTTTGCAAGAGTGCTTTTTTCGAGCTGGGAGCACTGCTAAAACAAGAAATCCTTCATTCGCTATCTTTTCACGCCATAGATGCTTAATTATTTAGCTTCATTTTCATTCGTAACCGTAAATGGAAATAAGTAATCCTTCCTCATAATGATGTATAGCTTACACAACCAAATACGAGAAGAGAAACTGCAGTAGCAAAAATCGTGCGTATCAAACGATGGCTATAAATATTTATTATTTTTGATATACATATAAAGAAGAAAAATGTGTCCTTTATCATAACCCTTTTTCATTACAGCGCTGATTGTGCTTGGAACAAATATCGTAGTATTTCTCCAGGCATCGTGCTGGCTTCGAAACTGGCTGGCATGACGAAGGAAAAAGGAGTTTGACCATTTCACAGCCTAGATGGTATCACCGAGCGAACATTGATTTCTGGCGCGGCACACCCCTGCAGTCATTGCTTTGTCCTCTAACGACCCCCTTGTGTTTGCTACCAATTTCGTAACCCCTCTTTCGCCATCTTCCTATGTTCGTTGACATGGTTGCGTTCTGTAACTGTTGACATCTCAGTTTTACGGATAGGAAAATCAAAATTATAGAAAGAGAAGGCTTTTCTTCCTGCTTCTCTTCGTTGTCATTCCTTTTTTCTCAGTTGTTCCTGTACTCTCTTTTTGGAATACGCTGTTGTTCATACGAACCAACAGAGAAGAAGAAGTGGTACGTGCTGTTTCTGTTTTCTTTTTACCGTAAATTGCATGGTCCTTCAAGAAGAGTTTTGGATACGGATAATTGTGCATATTAAACGTAAAGTTTAACTTTTTTTTGTTTTTTCCTTGATTGCTGTGTATACTTCTCATCTTCAAATTTTGAATTTTCTCTTGCTTTTCCTACGTGGGTTAAGCGCGGGAGTAATGCTACCTGTCAGCTTGCATAGCTACTTCGAAGTGATTGTGACTGATTTGACTTATTTTCTTCTATGCTTTTGTCTGAATTTAAAGTTGATTTATGGGATGGAGGTAGTAACAGAGAATGCTATCTCAGTCTGATATTCACAATACAGAGGAAACGAAGGCATTTAAAGCGAAGCCTTAGCTTAATGAATTGACCATATAGTTTTTTTTTGTTTGAATTTTTATGTAAATATCATTTTACGCACGAACGAAAGCGGGAAAGCTTTGCTATTTTATTGAATGTGTCATAGTTCTAAGTGTAATCTAATTGATGGTTTTGCTAACTTTGTTGAGAATGCTTTTGATCTTTAGAGTTTGCAAGTCTATTTGCTCTATAAAGAGAAGTGACTGGAGATTTGATAAAAGCTGTTAATTCGAAGAGGGTATAAATTGCGCATTATTAATGGTGCTTGATCATCTCTTACTGCAACGACAGCTTGTTTGAAATTTAAGGGAACTTTTTGTTAATGGGATTGCTAAACTATGTTGTAATAAGCAGAAGTTGTAACTATTTATTGTTTCAATTGTTTTGTAGGATTAAAATTAAGGAGGTGGAAAGCCTTTTTCTATTTCTCTACAAATATTGTTGCACAATGAAAAGCAGTTGAGAGAGTGCTTTACCGTTGTTTATTTGTAATATTGGCAGCGATTACTCATTGCCTGTCTGTATAGGAAATGATTATTTTGTTTACCTTTTATTTTCTTTCTTAAGTAGTGTTGATTCTAGCCTAATTAGAGTGTACTTCATTTTTCTAACCAAGTGGGATTCTTTTGATGATTTTTTATTCTCTACTAATAATTGCTGGTGTGTGCATCTTTTGCTGTATATGAATCTTCGGCCTGGTCGTGTTGCGGGGCAAGTTGGTCATTTTTTGAGTTTTTTTCACCTGGAGTTTCCATTGCTATTTCTGCGTTGTTTCTTCTGTTTTTTTAGAATCCTGACTCTTTTCAAATTAACCCAGTACATAAAATTATATAATGGCAACACGATTGAGGAAAAGTCGTAAGAAGAGGGGTCATGTCTCAGCAGGTCATGGCCGTGTTGGAAAACATAGAAAACATCCGGGTGGACGTGGTAACGCAGGAGGTTTGACTCATCATCGATCTCTTTTCAACCGTTATCATCCAGGCTATTATAGCAAGGTACAATAAAGCTGGTGCAATAGTATATTGCTCTTTTTAAGAAAGGCGTTTGCATGAAGTGAGGATAAAATTTTTGACGGATTGGGGCACCTGTAACAGAAACAGCGAAGTAGCTCTGTAATATTTATTTCTTTATAGTTTGCAGTGCCGTTTTGTTACCTCTATCCATGTGACGGATATTTTATTTTAATTTATGAAATTATAGTTCAAATGTAATTTTACGTCTTTATTTTGATGCTCTTTGCTTATATGGATCTAACATTTTTAATGCTGAAAAATGGGTTTGGATACAATCGGATGAAGTAGTCTTCGTGAGTAGTTACACGTTGCATGCGATCCTAAAGATGCAGAAATCTTACGCGAAGATTTTTGGTGAAAGTTGTACTCATATTTTTCTGCTTTTCTTTTTTAATTCGTAGGATGTATTATCTATTTACTGATCCAATTTATGTATTCGTTCTCATGATTTGCATGAAGTATGTGGGTCTTTCACTTTTTGCAGATACGGATTTGTGTTACTGAGCATTCGTTGAACTTGTTTTCCTCTGGGAATATATTGCTTGTCTTCTTTTATTCGTTTCATTTGTTGTGTTGTTGATTTGTTTTTATCGGGTTTTTTTATTTATTATGTTAGGTTGGTATGCGCCATCTTCACATGCAACGCGGTCAATCGTATCGTCCTATTGTCAATGTTGAAACATTATGGACTTTAGTCTCGAAGCTTACACGTGAACGATATGCTGACCGAACGGATAAGGCTCCCGTTATTGATGCTACAAAGGCAGGCTATTTCAAAGTCTTAGGAAAAGGAGTGCTTCCGAAACAACCCGTCATTGTCAAGGCTCGCTTTTTCTCTAAGTTAGCAGAGAAGAAAATCAAAGAAGTGGGAGGTGCATGCGTTCTGTCTGGTTAAAAATGATGAACGTCTTTACTGGATGGGAATTAGTTGATGGATGTACGCATACTTTTGTTTTTTCTTGCTAGAAAGACGACGGAGAAATGTGATGAAAAGAAAACGCTCAATGAGTCATTTTGTTTTTTATTTTCTCTGTGTATACTTTATCATCGTTGGAAATAAAATGCTATATGTTCCTATATGGGGAATGGATAACTTGATAATGTGCGAAACTTCTATTGCAACTCTCTTTGCTACAATCTTTTTTGGAGACTAACGAATTGAACATTTGTAGGAATGCACTAATATTAACAAATCATATGTATGCAAGGACTTGCATCTATTTATACCAACGAAATAGGAGGTATGAGGTTCTCGCCGCATGTAGTTGTATGAATGGGTATCGGATCGCTAGTAATTTTGTGATGATTATCCCGTTGGCGTTAAACAGTCTACTCTATAAGCATGTGAAACCCTTAACTGCGTCTTCTAACACGGTAGCAAATAAAACCGTCTCCTCCTTACCTCCGTCTTTATTTGAACTCGCCCTTATTATAATGGCCGCGTAAACCAAATAACAAATGTCTCTTATTCTTTAAGGTCATCAAAATCACCCTATCTGTAGAAAAATTACGTTTACAAATCGTCGTACTGAACATTGCTTGGGCATTCGTTTTTCTTTGACGGTTTGGTGGTGTGCGTTAGTGTGCCCGCGCTATGATGCGGCGATGAGTGTACGTACACCCTCCTTACCTTTACACCGTGACCACCTACAATCAGGTCATCCATATATTGCAGCATAAATCTTAGCTTTATCTTTTGTTTTTATAAGAATAGAAGTAGTCGTATCGAACGTGCGGAATACCCAACATTACCCGTGAGAACACGCTATGATGCACCCATAAAAGCGAACGATGTTCATGCGAAAATATGGCAAATAACTGTCGGAGAAGGCTGTCTCGTTTTGTGAAGCTGAGTAATAGGTTCCTTACCAGATACTATTTACTGATAGTATGTGTTACAGCGGAGAGCTACATTATGTGTAAAATAAACGTTGTTTGCTGTATCTTTTTGAATGAATTTTGCAACATTTTCAGATGGGTGTTTTACATGCTCATGACGTCACTTCTATAAAGACTACATTGGAATATATATCTGGTGGTGGCTTAACATTTTTTCGACCCTTTCCAAAAAAGCATTTGTTATATATCTCTCATTCTATTGTAAAGAATCACCAGTTGCCGTCACATTAGAACCATACTTATGAAGAAAGAAACAAATTCAAAAAAGTCAAAACGCATCCGGAAAAAATTAGCATCAACTTCGTGTTTAATTGAAATTGCTCTTCACACAAAAACTATGAATTATAACTAGATGTCTGAAAAAGTTAACCCGCCACTCAATTCAAGCAGATGTTTATTCATTCTCTCTGACAGTTCAAAAAACCAAAGAGACAACAATTTCCGTCATTTCCAACTTTTCATTTTTTATCCAAAAATAATGAATTAGAAATCTTCATCATCAGTATCTCCAATCATGTCTCTCTCTGATTCATCTTCCAAAAACTCCCCATCGCTTTCTTCCGAATCCATTTCACCCAAAAACCATTTCACTGCATAAGGGATGATCCGTTCCTTAAAATAATACAAACAGAAATTAAAAACAATAAATATAATCCGTAAGAAGCGTAAAAATAAGGCTAGCCGAGAAATAAATAGTACAATCATTCAAGCATTTTTCATCCTTACTCGTATGATGACACCGATGTTAAAATCAAGCTCCACCTCTTCACCAAAGCGAACAACCTGAAGATAAAAAATTGCAGAAGAAAAAAATGTAAAACGTTCCTGTTTTTCAAGCAGATGGGTCCCAAAAAAAAAACAGAAATACATTTTTTCTCGTGAAAAACAGCAAACTAATAGAATCAAGAAAAACTACGTTGCAAACAAAGCAGGAGAAAACAAAAAAAACAAACAGAATCCAAGAAAGAAAGTGCACATTAAAATAAGATAATCCGTTAAAGAATTTTTTCTGCAACGTACATCAACGTGCTCCATCTGCTGCAAGCTTTGAGCGGAAGGGATTTCTAAGAAAAACAGCCACAAAAAATAATATAAAGAGGATACTTATTCCGGTTATAAAGGCAAGCAAGAGGCTGCAAAATAGAGACTAAAGTAAACACTTCACCCAAACACAAGAATCAAAACCGAAAGAAAGAACTACAACCTACATAGCCTATTTCATACCTCGACTGTTGAAAAAGGTGAAGAAGCTCTGCGCATTACCCTATATAAAAAAGAAAAAAAATGTGCATCCACGTATTCCATTTTCAGGCTATCAATCCTACACACGCACCTAGATGAAACAGTAGCTATCCTAAATATATAATAAAATTTTGCCTTCCAAAAAAAATTGCAGTGTCTACACTTTGGATCCCTATCTTATACGCCTGTGTATGTTGAACCCATAAGACCACAAAAACATCGTTTCACAACAGTCAATAAAAAAAATAAACATGGCAGTTATATAAAAGCATTCTCTCTCTCTTTCTCCATAAAATACATCCTTCAGAATATCGCTTTCCCTATACAAAAACCAATACGTTTCACCTTCCTTTCATCGTCAGAAATCCCTTAAATGCTGTCTTATTTTTCAAGAAAAAATAACAAAACGCACCTGAACTTCTCGAACATATTTTAACTCATGCGTTCGCTTGTTGGTAGTTTTTCGAGTTATGGTTTTTTTCGTAACATCTTTCCCTTCATTCCATTCAATCACAGTACTGACGGTACTTTGTAGCATTGCATCTTCTTCTCCTTCTTCAGTTTCTACATTGTATTGCTTTGTAAGGACCGTATTTGTGAAATAGGGATTAGGAGCGAACATGAAAATTAAACGGAAGGATTCCTGCTTTGAAGAATCAATCCATTCACTCCGCACATCCGTCAAATACTCCAAAATGCATTTATCGTATTGCTCAATCTTTTCCTTTAAAAGTTGATGATTTAAGAATGTTTTTAACCAAAATCCAGCAACCGACTGCACAAAAAATAGATAACAAAATCCTATATCTCTGTATTTCCACGAGAAAACACAGCAGTACGGCCAACTTAAAAGATATACTACCGTAGAAACGAAAAAATAAAAAGATTCTTTCTCATCCTCTATGCATTTATTTTCCTCTGGCAGAACCTAAACGATGCATCCGACATACCGTCGCAGGAGATTTTTCATTTATAGAATCCGATTTCATTACTAACAGCTCTGCACGCTGTATTAAGAAGAAACAAAAAAAAAATTTATATAGAAAGCGTCCAAATCCTCCCTCTAGACAAATTACGTAGACTTAAAGACAGCAAACTACAACAAAAATTATCGAACCAAAAATGAACGTGGAAAATACCTCCAAAGGAAGTAAAAAGGAAGATACTTTAGTTTAACTTCTCAAACGATAAAATTGGCTATAAATTTCAAATCTACACGTGAGAAGCATTTAACGCTCTTTTCAGTTTCAAATCAAAATGGTACAAAGAAAAAGTACAGAAGGAATAAAATGAGAAATATCCCATCGTTACAGAGAGTATTTAAGATATTGATTTTTTGAAATAAACATTTCTTCCTTACCTTCTCATACAAGGGTAAAAACATGAGCTCGTATCGAAGCTTGAGGGCAGCCCATTCTTGGTCATACTTCGCTTCGATTGCCTTATGCTTTACCTATAAATAAAATGAAGGCTGTCAAAAGCGGGGAAAAGTGCAATTCTTTCTGTTGAAGTGATGTGTGGTAAGAGCTTAAAAGAGGAAATAAAAACTTCACTAAAGGATTCTCATCGTAAAAATATATTTAGATCAAAATAAGCCTTTATAAAGATTACAAGGAAAAAAACCCTTTGGAGCAAATAACTTGGATTTTCCAAAAAATATTAAACAGAATACAAAAATTGATACCTGCACAGATTTCAATTCTGTAATAACAGCCTTCTCATCCTCCGGTAGAGCATTAAAAATATCATTTTCATCATCTAAGCATACAAACAAAAGTATAATATAAGATAAAGTTTCAAAAAAAAGAGGTTATAAAAAAAAGCGTCTTGTTGAAAGTAATATCTCTAGATATAATTTCACATTTTCAACACATGATTTAATACTGTATATTCACAATATCTTCAAAACATCACTGAATGGCTTTGCAAAACTCTTTCTCAAAATCTCATGACCATTCTCCATCCCCATGCTTCAGTTATTTGCTTTACCAATTCTGACTTCCTTCATTGCAGCGGATATATTTTTAATAACTTCATTCTGAAAAATTCAAAAATATATATACACATGCCGAAGGAATAACGTTTTTGCTGGTACTCCAGCGGATATTTCTCATAACTATCAATAGAATTTACTCTTTAACATTAAAAAAACCACCTCCTACAATCTCCCCCAATCAAAAATACGAAAATCCCCACTTTTTCTACACAAACAATACCACTCCACAACTGAAGGTAAAGTGTTGTGTCAATCGCAAACAAAGCTAAAAACTTCCTCGAAAAAAGCGATCTAAGAAGTAAAAAACAGTAGCAAAAGATCACCAAAAACGAATTCAAAGATTACATCAACAGCAGTCTCCAAATTTGGTCATCTCGTTAGTATCAGTCACGATAGAGCCACACAAACCCTTTGCGCTGAAGATCTACGAACAAGCCAACCCTCATACAACAAGAATCTACTTCCTACCGAACGTCTCTCATAGCATCATGAACATGTCCTATACTGAGAAAGATAAAAACATTACGTAGTTGTACAATTTGCTCCCAAAAATTAGGTAAAAGGGGCTAAATCCACAATTCACATGCATGCAGAAAAATCCTGTCCGAAGTACTCACTGGATTCTGAGAATCAGGCTTAGCCATGATGATATACTGCCAAAATAACAAATAGGATTTATTCAAAGGGGCGCAGTTACGTAGAGTTGATTAATTTAGATGATTCAAAAAGGGAAGCGTTATTTGAAAGCAATAGCAAAATAAAGTTATAGTGTATATCAGAAAAAACAAAATCGTAGGAGAATCAGTCAGTCAGCTATTTGACAACAACACAATAAGATAAAAAGAAAGATAAACACCAAGAAATACAGAAAGAAATATTCGATGAATGGCCAAAAAAGTGTCTATCCGGAGTACTGTACCTCAGAAACAGGGAATTTGCACATATCACTGAAACAAAGCATAGCAACATTGCCCCCCCCGTAAACACCAATGAACCCCCGCGCGACATGTCGCGATGATAAATCGTACGCAGGCTCCCTTGCATTTTAATATAGTGAGTGAGTGCTACTGGTTTCATGTAGATCGTTGAAATAGAAAAAACTTATCTCAGGATAAGTAGTAACTTCTCAGCCATTGACTATTCTCACCCAAATTCAAAGTCATTTTTCACAAAGATTTGAGTCCCATAAAATGGAAAAGATAAAGATAATAAAAAATTTGGAGGGAAATATCCACGCCCACTTGTTCATTTTTAATTGATAGAATGTATGTCAAGAGATATCATTGAAAAGTGAAATCAACAAAGTTTAAAGCCTGGCAAAAAGATGTAACGTGTTAATCAAAGAAAATCAAATTCGAAACTTGAATAGAACTATAAATATGAGAAGAAATGCTACCGAAGAAAAAAGGCCAGTTAGTTGCGATGCAATATCGATTAAAGCAGCTGAATACGCAAATGCTCACGGGTGTAGAAAAACATCAGACGAGTCTTCAAATTACACTTGTAACAATCATACTAACAATAATGATTCCAATTCGACGACACTTACTTACTACAAATCACCACAATAGTATAGTTGTTACAACACTGAAAGTAAATAATACTTGATAAAGTATAGGTCGAATATTTACCGCTGTGAAATTTGATAAAAAAATTACCTAAAATGTGCCTGCTGAGCACATACGGAGGACTACAAATTTTTAAAAATCTTTCTTTTCTTTCATAGTGCAATTTTGAGCAGAATCGAAAAGCAGCAATTGTATTTTCAAGAAATACTTTTTGTTATAGTTGACATATTTTCGCATCAAAATATAGCTTGGATTTCGTTATATCAGGAAATGGCGAAGAAATTGCATTATACTGCTTTAAAAAATAAAATGTAGGAAATTAGATGCTAATACAATATGCATCGAAGAAAAAAGCTAGTCTTAGCGCAGTTATTGCTAACACGTTTCGATATTTCTTACACGTTACTGCAAAATGAATCATCTCGACTTCCGTCTGTGATGATATCAAAAAATAGAAATGGTAAAAGCGTAAAAATTTGCTTGCAATTTCTGAATACTGATTTTTACTTAACACTGAAATAACACTCACAGTCAGCATAGGATATATTAAATCTGGTAGACATACCAATACTGCCAATAAAAACATGCATTCATCTTCATGAAAATAAGGAACTAAGAAAATTTTAGATTTAATTTGCTAGTTATAAAATGCTGTAAGTTTCTTTCAAACATAATTCCTACCCAGTAAAGTATTCTAAGCTGACTTTCTGCGACCGGTTTTACAGAATAGGGCGCGACATGAAGCTTTTTGCACTTGCACTTTTATTTGTTGTTCATGCTTTACTTTTTGTTTTCTTCTGTCACGTTACCTTTTATTCACTGTTATTTGTGAATTTAACCGATGAATGAACAGAAGTAAGAGCCTAGAGATATGGCTGACGTTCGCAAGATATTAATTTCATCAAGCCAGATCTTACTGTTGGTTGTGTGAAGAGTTTTTGCTGTATTTATTAAGAATTTAAGCATTTCACATATTCAGGTGTTATTTTGTGAGCATATAAATCATTTTGAGTAATAAAAATATATCGCTTTATGCCATTCAATTTATGCTATAAACAATATCAAGTAAAAATGTTTGAATAACGCGAGAAATTATTTAAGCAATACCAATTTTATGACAGCTTCATTACAGCAACAAGCAATTGCTTGCTCCACTATATATATATTATATGATAGTAATTGCAGCTGGCGCTTGGGGTAGAAAGATGAAGAGCAATATAGCAGAAAATTTTGCTCTCCGTTTCTTGTTTCCTGTTAATATTCGCCTCTCCCCAAGAGTATATTCTTGATCAATGATCGAACGAGCACCCATTCTTTTATTATAGCCAATTTTATTATCACAATTACTTTTTACGTACATACCTTTTTTCCTAAATTAAAATAGATCAGCAACACTTTATGCACTGCATCTAACATCAAATTTTGGGGAATATATTATTTTTGCCCTGTTAAAGTAGGCTGTAGTGATGACAATATAGGGCAAGTTACTTTCCCATATAACATTTACGCGGGTACCTCAACACATAATTACCGAGGGTCGTAATCTCGACCCATGATACAATATCATAAAGTGGTATGGGGCTTTTTGCTGTTGTTCTATTGCATTCAATCTCGAATATTATTACTTAACACTTCTACATAAAAGAAATTGATGTCATAGGAACTTGGGATTTTCAATTGATGCTTGCTTGTGTTTGAAATTGTAATGCAAATTTTACGTAAATAGCAGTCACGTCTCTGTGATCAGTAAACTTTTAAACAGTGCATGACCAGATGCCATTCTTCCACCGTAAATAAGCATTTGAAAAGTTTCACTTTTCCCTAGAAAATAAATTCTATTTCATAAGAAATATATCCTAACTTGCAAATAATCCTTTTTGCAACCTACAAATAGGACGTTGCAAATTCACACAGTCATGTCTCAACAGTTTCTTACATTACCCTTACAATTGCTGAGCAGCCCCAAGTTCTACTCTACCTTTTGGGGAAGCATTTATTCTCAAAACTTGCATTTAGAAATTCTATATTTTCTCGCAATAAAGTGACGTGCAAATACATTCAAAAGGTGTTTTTAATCCTATTCTTGCGTGTGTTGTACCATTCTCAGGAGTATATAGCATTTATGTAGCATTGACGGTGTTTCTTTTGAAAATAGTTCTAACGATATTGTAGATAATTTATGTCGCGCTACTTTTACATCTTCTAGACTACCTCTCGATCGTACGCAAAAAGTGTACAGACATTCTTTGTTTGTATCTTGAAAGGGCATAGAAACTCAGATTCTTGCGTATGATCTTACTACGCAACTTCAACGTGCACACTTGAATAGTAAACGAGGCATGAGTTGAAAAAAAACCCTTTTACTTATCTTGCACATTGAAGCATCAATTATTCGCATACTAACTAGCCTCTTTGCACTTGTTGCTTTGCTGCAACGTATGAGGTACAAGGAAACTTGGATTACAAAAGTTATGCCTACTCTAACGTGATTCCTTCCTTATGCTCAGCGCGCACTCACCTCTGTGTTGGCTGTATTGGTCGTAGAAAAGTGACTGGAGTATAACCTGAAGTAGTATATTTGCATGTGCTGTCTTTATCTTTTCTTGTCTATCTTTCTTAAAATCTCGCATTAAAACTCGCAGCCATGGAGACACTCAATGAGTTATTCCGGGAGTATTTGAATCCCTCTTCGACCGCTTCTAACACGACGGAATTACTAGGAGAATTTCTCGAACGACCAGAGGTTCCGCAGCTGCTTCTCCGCCACATCTTGGATAACCCGGACAGCACTGTGAAGGCATTGGCGGCGACTCTCTTAAAGCGGAGAGTTCACATTGTTTGGAAATCCTTACCAGCGGATTTTCAGGTGAGCATATGAGAAACTTCCCTGAATCTATGGATTATTGAAAATGAGAACGTAACCTACAGAGCTGCGTTTTTTAAGTACTCTTATTGATACTCCGTTTATGGGAGTTGTCACTCTTTTGTTTTATCTTTTATCTGCCCCTCTTCTTATAACTGACTTGCTATTTCGTTATTCTACGTCAATGTTTACTCTTGTCATTAAGCGCATCAATCTGATTGTGTGCATGCTGTTAACAAAAAAGAAACTCTGCTACGCCTCTACTTGGATTCAGCCTTTTTAAAAGGAATATTTCCTAGGATAGAAGAAATTTTTTTCAATTCAATTTTTTGTTAGTGTATTTATACTATAGAAGTCTGAGTAGGAACGCGAGGAAGCGTGAAGGAAAGGCTCAAATAATCATTGAAAAGCTGGGGAATTCCATAGTCCGTAGCATGGAAACATTTCTGTAGTAAAAATTTGAATCCTATATAGTGCTAAAAAATATTTTTTTAAATTCTCTTATTTCTTTCAACTCTTACTATCTTGTCCTTATTCCTAGGGCATTCTTCCTTTTAATTGCATCTCTTCCTGTATTTCAATAAGAAACTACAAAATACAACCCTCTTCTAAGATAGACCGCTTCATGCTGCATTCTCCTATAAAGTTTGGCGGGTGTATGTACACTCTAAAAAAAATCAATTTTGAGCCGGCGGATGCCTGTCTACTCTCTTTATGACAGAATTACACACATTTTGTTTGTTTTTACAGAGAAATGCACAAAATGAGCTTCTTCGAACTTTTTTAGAAGAAGTTATACCTTCTGCAGAGTCAGCATTGACGCAATTGATTGCTGCCATCGCTGATCTTTGTTTTGAAGAATGGAAAGTTGACATTTTTGGCTTTATTAGGCAATGTGCTGCATCGCCTCATTTGTTAAATCGACGAAAGATGTACAAATTATTGACAGCTCTCCATGAAATTTGCAGTGATGAAATGCAACCTTATCTTTCTGAGATATTTTCAGTTTTACACAATGGTAGGGGAATGCGAGATAAAATATGATGGAGAGGGGGGTTGGATAGAGTATCCAGAGGATGCCTCTATTAACACACCATCGCCCCTAATATTATACTAGAGGGATAGAGTCGCCTCATTTTCTTTATTTTTAATAATAAATTTTGTAATAAAATTCGATTCCTGTTTCATTGTGGAAATTTTAAAAAAAAAAATCTCT
This sequence comes from Cardiosporidium cionae, assembly GCA_015476325.1. Taxonomy (NCBI): domain Eukaryota; phylum Apicomplexa; class Aconoidasida; order Nephromycida; genus Cardiosporidium; species Cardiosporidium cionae. The sequence continues at coordinate 36,750 of JADAQX010000381.1, forward strand.
GTCTTTACTTTTTTTTCTTTAGTATCCCAATGGATTTTTTTTTGTAATAAAGTTTCATTAAAAAGTAGAAATGTGCCTCTTTATGTGACTCTCTTCAGATTTGTCAAATCGTGACAATGAGTTGCCATTGGTCGCATTAAAATATATTCAAATTATTCTTCCCTTTTGTAAGGATCCACCCGATGTGGAACTCTTGAGAGATATATTGAAGCCCATTGTGAACTCTCTTCAAGCATCTGTCAATTCTGTACGTGGCCATTCCTGCTGTAGGAAGAGAGAGAATTTTCATTGAAATTGTTTTGAGGCGAGAGAGGAAGAATTCGAAGGTAAGGAGGCTCTCCTTGGGAGGTGTTTGTGGAGATTTTTTTGACGGAGCTTATCTTGTTTTTACTTGTTTATTAGGACAGAGGGTTAGGAGAACTGTTTGTAGAGATTTTTTGATAGCTTTGAATGAAATTTTGGAGGGAGAGGTTTTGTGGAAATTTTGGAGGGTTAAAACATTTTTATCAAGAGGTTTTGTGGAAATTTTGATAGATTTTTTTACAATGTGAATAAATGTTTTACCAATAGTTTTAATTTGAACTCTACTCTCTTCTCTGTCTATTTGGAATTTTAGGAGGATGACAAAATGGCCCTTCATGGCATGGAAATCCTTCATGAGATGGTTAGAATTTTTTCTTCCTTCACACATGTTTTTCACTCTCTTATTCCTCCCTCTTTTTCATCTTACTCGGATAGATTTTCGAAAATTTCCTTCACATTTATTTCTTGATATATTCATATCTCTATTTCTTTTTTATATAGTGTTCCCACTCTCTCTTTTAGAAATTTCTACCACACACTGCCACCGATCGTCCACCTCTTCACCTCTTTATTATTTTTTTTCTTCCTTTTATGCAATTAAAAAAAATTTTTAGAAAGAAAAAATTATTTTTACATTCTTTTGCAGATTGAGAGGGCTGATATTATCAAAACCGATGATATTCCTGATTTAGTTCGTTTTATGCTTTCTGTTGCTCAAAGAACAGATTTGAGTGTCAGCTTGCGTGATCAAGGGCTACATTTTCAACATTGGGTAGCCAAAAATAAACCAAAAGGTGAAAATGATAAGAAAAATGAGATAATTTTGAAGGTAAAATAAGGTATATAAAGAAGAAAAAAGAAAAATAGTATCTCTCTAGAGGACGATGAAGAAGAGGGGAAGGTGGAAAAATGCAATGGATTGGATATAAATACTAGCGGTATAGAGAGAGATTTAAGAAAGAGATGAAAAGAATCTCTCTGTTTGTATACAAAGAGGGGATAGGATAGAATGTTAGAGACGAAGTGGCATAACTACTTTTAATTGTATAATCTTTTACTTTGAAACAAAGGGAGGATATTAAAAAAGTAAGACAAGCAATAGTATTGTTTCAAAATATTTTTAAAAGGATTTTTTTATTTTTTAAAAGTGTGAAGAATTATGCATTTTGTATTTTGAAGGATATATACATTTTATATCTATCTATGGCTTTGAATTTTTTCTTCTCCTCTAGTTTTGATTTTTCTTCCTTGTTTTTAATATAATGAAAGGATGTACATGGTGTGGATTCTTCTTCTGTTTTAGTTTTAATCAAAGGTACACTTTTAGATGAAATTCTGAATGTGATTGTGGCCATGGCGGCTGAAGAGGAGGGTGAAGTGGATGAAGATGAACTTACCGCTCATATGTCTGCTATACAAATGATGGATTCTCTTGTAAGTTTACATTTTTAGTTTTATTAGATAAACTCTCTATTGGATTTTATTTAAATTATTTTGATGATTTTATTTTTGAAAATATTTTCTTTTTTTCCTTCTCTTGTAGTTTCTTGTCTTTCTCTTTTTGTATATATTGTATTATCTCTACATTTCTTTTCTTTTTTTTTCTCTCTCTCTCTCTCTCTATATCTTTAAAATGATTAGATTGATTGACATCTATCGTATATTTATAATAGTTGAAAACTTTAAAGAATTTATTTTTTATTTTTACAGGCTATCAATCTCCCAGGAAAACGTGTTTTTTCGGCTACTATTGATAAATTACAACCTTTCACAGTATCCATCAATCCAAATGAAAAGAAAGCCGGTGAATTTTCACTCTCTAATTCTTTTCTTTTATATTTTATTTTTTTCTCTTAATTTTTCTCTCCTAATTTTTTTTATCTCTCTCTCTCAACTCATCTCTCTATTCTCTCTCTCTACTCTCTCTACTCTGTCTCTCTCTTATCTCTCTCTTAATTTTTTACATATCTCTAGAAATATTGAAATTTAGATTAAAGAATATCTCAATATCATTTTTTTTTTTACATTATTTTTTTTACTTAACTTATTAGCACTCATATTATTGGGCGTGATGTCTGAAGGTTGTCGAAGTATAATGAAGAATCAACTTAATAATTTTCTTCCATTTGTTTATAAATCCTTTGAAGATGCCTCTCCTAAAATAAAGGGTGCAGCCGCTACCTGTTTGGGACAATTTGCTGGTATAGAAGAAAGAGTGTTATTAAATAAATAATAAAATTATGTATATATTTATTGATAAAAAAAGAGAGAAAATAATTTTTTATTCTTTATTTTTTTTGGAGAAATGTGTGGAAGGGGAAGGGGGGGAGGAGGGGATGAAAAGGATATAATTTAGTAATGATTTTTTTTTTTACATATAAAAGATTATAAAAAGATGAGGAAGATGGGAGAGAGAAAGAGGAAGAGGGGAGAGAGAGAGAGAGAAAGAGGGGAGAGAGAGAGAGAAAGAGGGGAGAGAGAGAGAGAAAGAGGGGAGAGAGAGAGAGAAAGAGGGGAGAGAGAGAGAGAGAAAGAGGGGAGAGAGAGAGAAAAAAAAATAACATAGGCGAGAGAAAATAGAGAGAGAAATGAGAGAGTATATATCAGGATTCTTCGATGAGGAATAGCCATCTTTCCTGTGAATTTTATTATTTTTGTTGGTCTTCTTCTCTTTTTAGAAGGAAAAAGAGTAATTGAGAGTATATGAATACACATTTATACATCTTGTAGAGAAGAAGAGAAACGAATGAGTGTAAAAAAAATATAATGGCTTCAAAGAGTACAACAATGTAATGTAAATCGAAGAAAAAAAAATTTTGAGGAGGAAAGCATTCAAAACAGGAAAACAAGGATAGAAACTTCCTATTTTTTGGATTCATTTTATGTGTATAGAATTTGAATAGGATGCAAGAAGAGAAGAGGGGAGAGTAGGCAAGTAGAGAGAAGCAGAAATAAATTCAGAGAGATGGATGAATTATTTCTTCTTTTAAAAAATTTCAAATTCTTTTTCAACTGTATTTCTTTTTTATGCAATTTTCTTTACATTTCTCGCTTATTCTTTCATTTCCATTCCTTCTATTGCTTCTGTTGTTATTTTTATTTTTTATCTCCAACGAATTGAACTTCTTTATAGATGTTTCCAATTTTATCTTTTTTTAACTCTATGGAATATATTTCAGACTATCTTCAACCTGAGATTTGGAAATATCATGCTCAAATTATGCATCATTTGATGAAACTCGTTTCTTCTGAAGATATTAAAGTCCAAGAAAAAGGCTGTTATGGTACGATACATTTAAAAAATAAATTAAAACAGAGAAATCACTATTCATTTTTATTTTTATGGAAGAAATTTCTCTTTATGAAATATTCTTGCGTCTATTTACATTTCCTTGATTTTTTTTATTAATTTCGTTTATTTTGGTATATGTTGTCGTCTTTTGTTATTTTTCATCCTATTTTTTTCACTTTCATTGCATTTATTTCTCTCCTCTTTTCTCCTCCTCTTCCTTTCCTCTCTCCTCCTCCTCCTCCTTTCCTCTCTCCTCCTCTTCCTTTCCTCTCTCCTCCTCCTCCTCCTTTCCTCTCTCCTCCTACTCCTTTCCTCTCTCCTCCTACTCCTTTCCTCTCTTTCTTCTTCAAGTTTGTCCTTTAGTAGAAATATCTCTAAAGTGTTTATTTTTTGTTTAAAATTTTCTAAACTTTCTAAAAATTAATTGTATGAATATTATATATCTCTCAGCATTGAAAAGTTTTTGTGATGGAATGGAAAGAGGAGAAGTTAATCCTTATTTAGACAATTTGATGACTGTCTTATTGACAACATTAACGCACAGTCTGTCCATACTTTAATAGAGTTTCCATCGATAGGAATTTTTTTTTGAGATATAAGGAGAGATGCACTCATTTTTAACAAAATTGGATACAGAAAGGAGATGATGATGGGAATAGAAGTATCTCATGGATTTTATGTTTCTATGATAGAAAAATTGATTTTTAAAAAGAGAAAACGAACATTGGAAGTATTTGAATTTTTTGGAAATTGAGAGATGAGAGAGAGAGATGAGAGAGAGAGAGATGAGAGAGATATGAGAGAGATATGAGAGAGAGATGAGAGAGATGAGAGATAGATTATAGAGAGAGATGAGAGAGAGAGATGAGAGAGAGATAGATTATAGAGAGAGAAATGAGAGAGAGATGATAGAAAGAGATGAGAGTGATAGATGAGAGATAGAAATAAAGTGAAATAAAAAGATTCATTAAAATAGAAACGGCGGATGCGTGAGTTTTCATAAAACAGATTTATGAAGAGAAGGAGAGAGAACAAGAATTTCAAAAAGAGAGAGTATTTTTATTAGTTAATAAGAATCTATATAAATTTTTCTTCATAATATGACAGATCTTTCTTTAAAAAGATTATTTCTTTCCAATAGATTTACTTGTATGTATTTTTGAGTTTTTTCTTTGTTTTGTTTCTCTTTGTATTTTTAAAACTGCAAGCCGTTTTGATAGATTTTGCTTTAAAATACAACTATTTTTGTATTATTACTATTTTATTATTATTATTTTATTTTTATTTTTTTAGCGACAAGTATGACTATTCGAGAAAGTTGCTTGGGTGCCATTGCAGCTGTAGCACAGGCAGCCAAAGCGATGGTAAGAGGCTAAATTTTATTAATTTTATTATTATTTTATAAAATTTCATTACAAAGACTTTCTCTTAATATCTTCTTCCTCTTCATCATCACTCTGAATTCTTTCACTTAGTGTGATTTTTCATCTTGAGGAAGCGTTTTGAATAAATATATTTTACTGCAGTTTATGAAGTATGCGGTGAATCTCATGGGAATTTTACAAAATTTATTAGAAATTAAAAGCGATGAAGAGAAACTTATTTCAGTGCAAACGCAAGCCATCTCCGTTATTTCAAATGTGGCCTCCGCTTTACCAGTGGAAATGTTTGCATCCTATCGTCCAATCTTTATGAAATTAATCTCTGAGGTTTGTACAAAGAGATATATAAAAAGATGAGAGATGGAAAATGAATGAAAAAGAATTTTAAGTGACAAGAGATGAAAAATGAATAAAAAATGAATGAAAAATAAATAAAAAATAAATAAAAAATAAATAAAAAAAGAAATGAAAAATAAATAAAAAATAAATAAAAAATAAATAAAAAATAAATAAAAAATAAATAAAAAAAGAAATGAAAAATAAATAAAAAAATAAATAAAAAAAGAAATGAAAAATAAATAAAAAATAAATGAAAAATAAATAAAAAATAAATAAAAAATAAATGAAAAATAAATGAAAAATAAATGAAAAATAAATAAAAAAGAAATAAAAAATAAATAAAAAAGAAATAAAAAATAAATAAAAAAGAAATGAAAAATAAATAAAAAATAAATAAACAATAAATAAAAAAGAAATGAAAAATAAATGAAAATTTAGAGGATTATAATTTTTGAAAGCAGACAAAAATGTGATTTTTTTTGGAGATGGAAAAAAAGAGATGTATGTAAAACCAAGTAATATTAAAATTAATAGTATAAACGTGTTTATTAAACGAAATATATTTTATAATTTACTAAAAGAGAGAGGGGTAAACAAGAATTATTTTTAAAGGAATAAAACGTTTATAAAGTTCAAAAAAGATTTTCAAAATATAGAGAAAAAATACACTTTTTTCTCTGGATAGAAATTTCTCTCTTAAAATATTTTTAATATTTTCTTGGTTAAAAGAGATCTTAAATGTATTAAAATAAACAATTTCTTTTGATTTTTTGTTTTAAAAAGATTCTCAAACACATTTTAATGGATTTCTTTATTTTTTTTATATTTTCATGTTTACAGAAGATGGAAACATCTCATCATCATATTCGAGAAGAAGGATTTCTTTTTTTCAAAGCCATAGCAGAAACGATGGGAGAAACTTTTGGTGAATTTGTGGATGTAAGTTCTTCTCTTCATGCTTCGTTTAGTGTCTACATATTCTTTCTTTTTTTATCTCAAATATATATATTCGTTTGAATCTTAGATGGCTATACCTATCTAAGAAGAAGAAGGAAAGAATTTCCTGTAGGAATGAAAACTGTTATATTTTTTATATGGAAGAAGCCACTCAAGATATTTTTTGAGATATACGTAGAGGGGGGGAAGTAGAGGAGGAGGAGGAGATGAGAGGGGGGGAAGTAGAGGAGGAGGAGGAGATGAGAGGGGGGGAAATGGAGGAGGAGGAGGAGAAGAGAGGGGGGGAAGTGGAAGAGGAGGAGGAAGAGAGAGGGGGGGAAATGGAGAAGGAGGAGTGAGGAAAATAGAGAATAGGAGAAGAGAGGAGAAAGTGGAGAAGGAGAGAGGAGAAAATAGAGAAGGTGAGAGAGGAAAATAGAGAATAGGAGAAGAGAGGAAACTGAAGAATGGAATAGAAGAGGAGATTTATCAAAGAGGTGATAAAAATAGCAGCAAGTTCTAAAGGAATTCAAGAAAAGAAATGTGTTACAGCCATGGATAAAAGAAAGATCAAAGAGAAATATATTAGGAATAGAAGAGGGATATTACTCTCTCTATCCTTGTAAATTGCATTTTTTCCTATTTTCTTATACTGCAAGCATCTTCTTCTTGTATCCTCTTTTTTCATTTTTTTGAATGAATGTATGTCAATAGGCAGTGATGATTTATATTTTCTATTCTTTATTGGCTATGGAAAATCCAGAAGAATTAGAGGATTCTCCTAAAGTAGGCAAAGAGGAGAATAAAGAAGAATCGGATTTTGGAGGTGTTGAAGTAAATGAAGGTGAGAAAAATGTAACACTTTTCTTATTATATTATATTTCTTATTAATTTCATTTCTATTTTATTTTCTACTCCATTTTTCCAGTTTTCTGCCTTCTAATCTCTCTTCTTGTGTTGTTTACTTCTCTTGTTTCTCACCATATTTCTTCTTCTTTTTAATTTATATAGAATAGGATGTGTGGGTGTATTTTTGTTATACAAGAAGGAGTCGATGAAAATTTATTTGAAGAGATTTATTTTTCATCTTAATGGGGAATAAATATAATTTATTCTTCTCTTTCTTTGTTTTTATTTATTTTTATTCTTTTATTAAATAAATAAAGGATATGTAGATGAAGTTGCCGCTGCCGTTGTCTGTCTTCGTCAATTGTGGAAAAGCTGTCCAAAAATGTGTGTGCAATATTATGTAAAGTATGTTCTCACTCTATTCATTTTATTCTTTTTTAAGTTTGTAGTAGAGAATTTTATATATATGTATATGTATTTTGTAGGATGGATGGAATCTATTTCTTTTATTTTTTGTTCGCATTGTTCAATTTTTTATTTTCAATGCTTTCTTCTCTCATTTTTTCTCTCTCTCTCTCTCTCTCTCTCTCATCTCTCTCTCTCTCTCTCTCTCTCTCTTCTCTCAACTCTCTCTCTCTCTCTCTCTCTCTCTTCTCTCATTTTTTCTCTTCTCTCTTCTCTCATTTTTTCTCTTCTCATCTCTCTCTCTCTCTACTCTCTCATCATCTCTCTCCTCTCTCTTCTCTCCCCTCCCCTCTTCTCTCCCCTCCCCTTTTCTCTCTCTCTTCTCTTCTCTTCTCTTCTCTCTCTCCTCCCTCTTCTCTCCTCTCTCCTCCCCTATTTTAATTCTCTCTTTCTCTTTTCTTTTTTTTTCTATCTATATAGAACGGAATTGGTCATCAAAATTCTCAGTTTCCATTTTCATTCTGAAGCTTGTGAACAATGTAGTTCTCTCATTCATGATGTTTTATTGGGAATTCATAATGCTCATCCTCCTCCTCATTCTCCTACTCAATTGAATGGAAAATATCCATGGATTTCTGGAATTCCTGTGAAATCTCCTCTTCACGTTCATACTAAAAATTTATGGGAGAAAACACTTTGGCCATTCCTTTTTGGACTAATGAAGGATGTATATTAATAAAAAAATGAGAAATGAAAAAATGAGAGAAGAAATACATTGTATGGATAATGAAATGAAGAAATAAATGAAAGAGGATGAGGATAGAACAAAAGTATTAATAAAATAATTATAAAAAAGAGATACTTGAAACAGGAAACATAATCTTTCCAATGATGAGGAAAGAAGATAAATATTAGAGATAAAAATACATCCAAAGAACGATGAGAAATAGAGTTTAAAGAAGTATAGAAATGGAGAGAAGTTTACTCTCCAAGAGAATCTGTAGATATCTCTACACCTCTGCTGAGATTTTGTGGCTTAGAAAAAAATTTATGGATGACTCTCCTCTCAACTCTATTCTTCTTCACTCTCTTTGTTTCAGAATATTGAGAAATCGGTGATCACGACGACTTGCAATGAACTTGCAGATCTCTGTGAAGAATTGGGTCCAGATATCCTTGAATCACATATTCAAGAAATTATGGGAGTGATTGATTCTCTTCTAAAGCAAACACATGCGTGTCAACAAGCAGCAGATATTGATCAGGTAAAGAAATCCATTCAAAAAATATGCAAAAAGGAGAATAGGGAGACCCCTCCAGATATAGAAAAGAAACAATATATTTCTATAAAGGAATTCTCATCAAGAATTCCTATACTTTGTCTCTTTTATATTTTTATAAGGAGTGCATCCAATATCTCTCTCTCATGTATCTCTCTACTCTCATCTTTCATCATCTCTCTATTCTCTCCTCATCATCTCTCATCATCATCTCTCATCATCATCTCTCATCATCATCTCTCTATTCTCTCCTCATCAACTCTCTCATCATCTCTCAACTCCCTCATCATCTCTCATCATCTCTCATTATCTCTCAACTCTCTCATCATCTCTCTACTCTCTCAACTCTCTCCTCATCTCTCATCATCTCTTATCATCTCTTTACTCTCTTATCATCTCTCATCATCTCTCATCATCTCTCAACTCTCTCATCATCTCTCAATTCTCTCATCATCTCTCAACTCTCTCATCATCTCTTTACTCTCTCATCATCTCTCATCATCTCTCAACTCTCTCCTCATCTCTCAACTCTCTCATCATCTCTCATCATCTCTTTACTATCTCATCATCTCTCATCATCTCTCATCATCTCTCACCTCTCTCATCATCTCTCTATTCTCTCATCATCTCTCAACTCTCTCATCATCTCTTTACTCTCTCATCATCTCTCATCATCTCTCATCATCTCTTTACTCTCTCATCATCTCTCAACTCT
>JADAQX010000382.1:0-46237 GCA_015476325.1 Cardiosporidium cionae
TCCTTACACTTTAAAAAAATAGAAAAAAAAAAAAAAATGTTCAAAAGAAACAACAAGAGAATTTTATATGCCATGAAGGATATGTTGCAGTATTTTGAAAACCATCCAATCTTTGAAAAAAATACAAATAGACACCTCTTCACTCTACACACTATTTAATTTTATATATACAAACTCCCTTCTTAGAAATCATGAAATACATCTTCAACCCTCTATACTACTGCTTAGTTTTCCTATTTGGAAGGTTCAAAACAATCAAAAAGAACGTACAAGATTTCCTTTTAAAAAAAAAAAAATTTTTTTTTTTTTTTTAATAATAATAAATAGATTCTCTTTTTCAAAATGTGAGAGAAGGAGAAAGATGTACGTACCCTCTCTTCTACTCTCAATGGAGTAGACTCTCATTCACTGCAAGGATATATTCCAAAATTTATATATAAAAAGAAAAAGAAAAAGTATGGATTCATTCCTATAGACAAGTAGTAGTATAATAGCCAGTAAATATAAAAGTCTAATGGCTTCAAAAAGGTCTACTTCATGGACTATCAAAGCAAATTCTTCCTCTTCCTCCTGTATGAGAAGGTGGCCATGAGGAAAGGTTTACAACATATCAAAAAGAAAAGAGAGAATCTACAGAGTGTAGAAGGAGACGGCATAAAAAAACAATTTTAGTGATTAGAAAACCTCTACCTCATAATCAAAAAAAGATTCAAACATTAGAAATGGAGACACCTTTATCTCTAACAATCTCTTTACTGGGATTTTATACACAAGTTCATCCTCATTCAATCTACAAAAAAAATATATAGTATTTCCTCTTCCTCCTCCGCAAAAAAAAAAAAAAAAAAAAAAAAAAAAAAAAAAAAAAAAAAAAAAAAAAAAAAAAAAAAAAAAAAAAGCAACTCTCTCTTAAAAGTAGGCCATTTTTTAGAGAAAAAAATATGAAATTTTACATTTTTATATAAGAAAAATAATCTATCTTGATACTCGTCTCACCTCTTCATAACGAGCAACCGAAGAAAATATAGCTGTACCAATAGAAGCCAATAATTTAGCCAACGCTCCACCTACAATAGGAATGGGAATGGGATCCGTTATAAGCTGAGCCAAATACATTCGTCGTGTTTCCTTCATATAACATTTTCCACAGGCTCCAACAGATTCTACAGCCACAGCAAGCCAATGCAAAGCATAGAGACGGAGAGGTTGGCCTGTTTCTTTTGCAAGAGACAGCAAGACTCGGAATATGTGGGGGTGATGGGGGAGTGGAAAGGATGGCCCTATAAAAAATGAAGAGAGAGATATCAAAAAGAATTTATTAAAGAAAAAAGGGAGGAGAAAAGAAGAAATTTGCTGAAAGAGAAACTTGTGATTTTATAGGCGAGAGGATAGAGGTATGACAAGGGGAATAAAACTATTGAAAGAGATCATGAATATTGGGGGGAGGAGATGAGGAGGGGAGAGGGGAGATTGGGATGAGGAGGGGAGAGGGGAGATTGGGATGAGGAGAGATGAGGAGGAGAGAGGGGAGATTGGGATGAGGGGATGAGGAGGGGAGATTGGGATGAGGAGGGATGAGGAGGGAATAAGAAATAAGAGGAAAAAAGAAAAACACGATAAAAAACATTAAAGTTTACGAAAACGTGGCAAGAAAAGCGAAAAAAAAATCCCAACTATATAAACTAAAGAAACCGGCGGCAATACCTACAAAATTCTAGCCACACAACAAACGTATTCAAAGCATAATAACAGACAAAGCAAACGTAGAAACAGTGGCAGGAACAGCATCAACTTACACAAACTTAAAAAACGTTGCTAAAAACAAAAAAAAATAGAAAAATTACAAACAAAAAACACACACGTTTACTATAAGTAGGCATACACCTTAAGAGTCACCGTGTAACCCCTATCTCTTTCTGTATTCCATTCTTTAAAATCTTTACCTCGTAAGAGAGACCAGCATTGCAGTATGGATCCACAGAGAGCAGCCACAGACGTGCGGACTCTCGAAGGGTTGGGATGATTGAAATATTGTACAATAAAATTCAAAATTTTGGTAGATATCCATTTCTGACCCAGGGGGTCGAGGACAGCCCATTCCATCGGTGGGATTAATTTTGTAGAGGCCTTCGCGTCCCCCTCCTCCTGCAGTGAAGCGATAGGCTCCATGGATGGCGGCTTAGATAGAAAAGAAGGCCTCGTTTCAGCCTCTGTAAAGATACGAGAAGCGATCGTAGGCGTGCTGCCCTCTGAAGAGAAGGAAGGCGATGCTTCCGGTGAATCTTCCACCGGCGAAGAGAGTGTGACAGCCATTTTGCCAGGATTCACAAGGGTGAAGGCACACACAAATAATAGTCCCGCCAATTCTGCTGCTATCAAACGTTCACACTCTGAACCAAAAGTCAGAGCCTTTTCACACATCGTCCACAGGCATTCATAATCTCGTTTCTCAAGAGAACAAGACATTAAGACACGTTTTTCATTGGAACCTATACTGGAAGATTTTGTCGAGAGAAGGGTGGAGAAACTTTCATCCGGAGGATTCACAGCCATCCTCCCCTCCGTATCCGCGTTGGAGACATCCGTAATGACCGAGGCGCCCTCCTGGATCTCTCCCAACACTCTCTTTCGGTCAGAAAAATCTCCAACGTGGGTAAAAGAGGGATAAATCCGTGTCTGCAATACGAGAAAGGATCGAAGCATTTGAGAGAGGGATGTCAGGATGGAAACAGATACGAGTAAGTCCCCATTGTACGCAGAAGAAGAAAAAGGAGACTGCTTCGAGCGTTTTTTCCGACTAGGAGAACTTGCAGAGGGGGGGGCAGTCTGGGCAGGTTTGCTTCCTCCAGAAAAACTCATTTTCAAACCGGAAGAGGCTCGGATGTCATGAAAAGCATGCCGCATCCCTGCTGAAGACATTAAAGAAGGAGGCGGTGAGGCATATTTGGCGGCTTGCGTGGCGGCCTCCGTGGCGATATATTGGGATTCAAGAGAGCGTCGGATTTCACCTTCATAGGACTGAGATAGCTTTTGAAGGAGAAGCGATCGTGTGGAGGGAGGAAGCAAAGGATCCACCAAGAAGCGATTGAAAAGATGCGCCGCCAGCAATCGGTGCAGCATCGGTATAGAATAGAGCATAGGGAAAGCATCGGGATCATCTCTATTCAATGGATAGCTGAGGGGATAGTCCTTACCAATCCAAGGAAATGTTGTGGCTGCGGCTAAGCGACTCGCTGAAAATGGTGCAGGAAACGCTAAAACCCTTCGCCAGTTCACTAAACGACAGGATGACAACCAGGATTCAGGAAAAGGAGATTGATCGACGCTTGTACATTCAGAGAGTACCCAATCGATGGAGGGGTAACGCATCCATTTTTCATGGCTTGCTTTCTTTGGTTCTTGCTTCTGATTAGAGAGAGGTGGAGGAAAAAATGAGGGAAATGTCAGGCCCAGCGCGTCTTTACCCGGCAAGGGTGAGGCACTACTGGGACCACTGCTATAGGCAGGAAGTGTGAGGGTTACATCTGGATGAACAATATTTGCCATTTCAAGATATTCAACGGTTTTTCCAACAATCAAACAGGCTTGTGCAATATACGTGGAAAGAGAGAAATGTGTGGGATGAGAAGATGGCAAATTCAAAGAGGAAGGGGGGGGCACAAGCATATCCTCTAGGAGAAGGGGGAGACAATTCATAACCTTGGGATTTATAGCCTCATCTGGTAAATAGAGCAGAGCCTCGTAGAGGGCAGCTTGAAGATACAGCAAGGTTTCAGATAAGGGAGTTGTACGGGCAAGAGGAGAGGTTTCTAAAGATTTTTCCAAATAATCCTTCCTATCCCCATCACCGCCGGTTTCCCTTGAAATTTCTCCACTTTCTTCCTGTTTTGATTTTTTACGAAGCGTTATACAGACTTTTCGTATAGAAACAAGGATTTGAAACGTATTTGTAAGATAACGACGTACATAGTCCACTAATCCAGGAAAAAGGTTGAAGAGGTCATGACTCTTGTGATTCAAGAATTTGACCAAGGAGGAAAGAGCGCAAAGGATGACTAAAGCCTCATCATTGAGATTTGATGTGGATTGAATTCCAGCCGGATGATCCTCAAAAAGATTTTCAACTCTACTCATCATCCCTTTATCAGATTGGCCTCTCGCTGTCCGCCGAGAAAGTGAGGCAGCTTGAGAAGCGTTTCGATTATTCATCGAATTCTCAACTAAAGAAAATGGGATGGAGGCGTTGCTGCTGGCGATTCCATGTGTAGAATAAAATAGAGTGCATAAAGCCTCTATGGCCTTCACGGTTCTTGAGCCTAAAGCTCTATCCCAAAGAGAAAAAACGGCTGCCAACGTATCCACACACACTCCAGAAGCTTGAGATAAGATATATTTTGATGCCCATCGAACAGCGAAAAATTTGGTACTTTGAGAGGATACAGAAGAGTCATCCACAGGACGTTTCATTCGATGGCATAAAGGAGACGTAAAAGAAGAAATTTTGATAAATTCAGAATGCATAGAAACTAATCCTTCCAGTAGAAGGAAGCTGCACATCCGTCGCACCGAAGAAATACTCGAAATGGGATGAATGAAGGCCTCAGGAGATAAAGCTTTAGCTGTACCTATAAAAAAAAATAGGAAATGGAGAGGTTTGAGATTTAGGAGGAAAAAGAAATATACTTTTAATGGAGTTGAGAAAGAGAAAGAGGAGAAATGATGGAATTCACAAATAAAGAGAGAGAGAGAGAGAGAGAAATAGACTGAAGGAGAAAAGAGATATACTTTTGAAAAAGTTGAGAAAGAAAAGAAAAATACGAGGCAAAAAGAAAGAAAAAACGAATTTCTCTGTATTAAAATGTTTTCTTCAAATTAAAAAAAAAAAAACATTTGATAGATCCCAAGACAGTGTACAAACACGATTAAAAAAATCTTCTCTAATACAAGAAAGCCTACCACAATCGATGAAAATAAACATATTAAACACACCCTATAAAAAAAGATAAAATTATTGATTGAATGCACCCAAAATAGCAAAATAAAATCTAAATAAAATGGCTGCATTCGAACGTACTGAAGATAGCAGAGAGTAATTCTTCTGGAACGCAGGCTTCACATTGATTTAGACTGGAAACACACTCTGTTAGACCCAGACAAGATCCCCAAAGATTATAGAGAGTACTCTGTAGAAACTCATAAAAATAAAAGTCAACACATAAACATACAAATCTTACACTAAAAATCCCCTCAAAAAACAGAAAAATATTACAAACTAAGCCATAAAATCTCCACAGGGTCCGTCTAGGCTTAGCCTCTGCGGAAAAAAGTTTTACTAAACCATTGAAAAGTAGAAAATTTAGAGTTTCTCTTGGTAAGAAGTGTGTATAACAGACTGAAGGATTCCAAGAGGCCTCCTGCGTCTTACAGGGTGAATCCACTTTCAAACCTCTCCTCCATAACAAGGAGGGAGAACAAAAAGTAGTAGAATCTTAAAAATTAGGAAAAGGATGGCATCCTTAGAAAAAGGAAAGGAAAAAATAAAAAATTCATGAAAGGCAAGGATACTCTTAAGGTTCTATCATAGCTGTAGAATGCGACGTGGAGTGTAGAAATTATTTTGAAAATTTTTTTTTTTCATTTGAACAGTTTCTACTCTATTTTAAAAGAGAAGAAAGTGATAAACGAAAGAGAGAGATATACCAAAAGAAGTGACAGGCAATCCATGTATCTATCCAAGACTTCAAAAAAGTATATTTTGATAAAAAGAAATCTCTTATTCAAGACAAAATACAATCAAGATGTGTCCAACAGTTTTATAAATAAATATAAAAAGAGAGATAAACGTACATTTAATCCAACGTATTCACTCTCTGGTATAAAATCAGACATAAATCCCATCAGTTCTGCATTGGAAATCGTAGTTAAGTTGAGTAGAATGGAGAGGCTCTCAAACATCAAGGAGGGCACATTGACAACAATAATGCGTAAACAAGAGCATAAGGTTCGTTGGATAGCCAATCCTAAAATATAAATGCAATGATATTCAAAAGAGATGTATATAGAGGTTTAGAGGTTTAGATGGATAGATTTGTGTGAACAAAGAATTCATTTTTCTTTGAAAAATAAACTTTCCATGATTTTGATTAGATGTTTCAATGGAATAATAGACGTCTATATCAGCGAATGTGAAAAGTAGGAGGAGATGTAGGAGAAAATAGACAAACAAACAAAAAGAGGACAGAGTTTGATCCATGGAACACCGGTAGGAATGAGGCTACAAAATTTTTAAAAGAGAGAGAGAATAGGAAGAGAGAATACACATGGAGAATGAAAGATTCTCTGAAATAAGTTGATGAAGAAGAAAGAAAAAGAGTGTACCACAAAATAAAACTCTCCATTGTATGCACCTCAAAAAGATAACCTAGTCTAGCCATTTTTTAAGATGGCTATGCGTTAAAATTTCACCAAAACTATGAAAAACTGTGACACGGCCAATCAAAAAACTCTACTGAAACGAATAGAGATTTCTCAAAAAACGTTTTACAGCTGCAACAAATAGTTCACTTTACTGGTCATTCTAGCTTACACATATTCAGAAACACACCTATAGAAACCATTTCTAGTTCAAATTCTTCTCTATTTTACTTAAAAAACGAGCTTAAAAATGAATACGAAAAACATGAAAAGACTTCTTATGCCTCGTTTGCAGTTTCCAAACACCTCTGTACGACAGTACTTTGTTTTTCTTTAAGGAATTCCTGCTAGGATTCCTTCATTATTTTAATTTCTTATAGCAGAAATATATATAGTCCCCGTATAAATCGGATGTATTCACTGTCACCTCCCTCTCTGTTATAACCAAACGAACGTTCCTACGAGCCATGATTGCCTACATTATTTTTTTTATATCCCATAAAAACAGAGATACAGGAGGAAGTTTGCAAAGTTTATTGAATGAAGAAATTGGACAATCCTTACTACAAAACGCACCAAAACCTTCTTCAGAGGTTGTAGCTAAGAGTTGTGTGAGAAGGCCAACCAAGCATTTGCTATTGACAGATCCTAAGGCCAAAGTAGACCTTGAGAGGGCATCTTCCAAGATCTCCAAGAATAAAAGTTCAACAAGTTCATGCATACGAGGAGCTTTGCTATCTGCATCGATAGTGATAGAAATATCTTGCAGCATAGGTTCCAAAACAGAATTTATAATGGCCGCTGTTTGAGAATCACCTGCATACTGTGATGTAATTACACGTGTCCAAATATAGAAAGCACAGGCTTTGGTATGAAACGCATCCACTGTGAAGATCTCTCTCGTGGATTCATTCTTTGAAGCTGAAATCGAAGATTTAGGAGGCATCTCTTCACGTGGAATTGTTCCTACAGGGCCCAGAGGCGTTGGATGGTCCAAAGGATTACTGGCAGGATGGGACCCATGTAGCCTGCTGGATTTTCCATAGGGAAAAACCAAAGAAGGGAGATGCATGGCCTTTGACGTCGAAGGCTCAGGATTCCCCCCCTTTGCAGAGGCAGTGAGAGGTGTATCCTGCTCCTCCCATAATTTCCCATAGCATTGCGTAGAAATATCGGTCAATAGACTTAAAAGAGTTACTAAAAGTGCAGATAATGATTCATTAGAAAGAGATTCTGATTTCTCATTACAGAGGCTAACTAACACATCACTCAAGCATTCACGAACATTCGCTGTCCACCTATAAGAGGCATTGCTTTCGGAGTTTGTCTTTTTATGCTTGCGATCTGCCGGTAAATGTTTGGATTTCAAAGAATCCGCTGCAGAAATAATAGGGGACGAAGCAGAGAAAAAATCTTTGGATTCCTTTAAAATCTTCAGTAAAGGGCTAGAACCCGTGTCTTCAAAATCAATAAAAGAAAGTAGCAAATCTGTTCCATAACGAAGCCACAGATGCTTCCAGAATTTTAAAGTACTCTCCCAATCAATCAGCAAAGCAATGGAAGATCGCTTTTTTGCATCAGCAACGTTCATTTTTCCTAAAAACCAGTAACTTCCAGTGAATGTAGAAACGGTTGAGGCTAATGGAAGGCCCAAGCGTGATAATCCAATTCCACTACCACTTGCGATTTCCTTCTCCTCAGAACTTCCCGCCATGGCCTCATCCTGTGAAGATTTCCCTTTTTTTTCTTTAGTCGTAGGAGGAGGAAGGTCTGAATCCTGAGAAGAATTCAATTTCCCAGCAAGAGAGTGCTGCCCAGAGGGTGAAGCAGGCGAGAGAGGTATCGCTTCTTGGCTCTTAATTACCAAGATAGAATATATGCAGTTTATGAGATCATGACGATACAATGGAAAATAATCCTTTTCCATCAAATGTATAGATACTTGCAAGATACTCTCAAAATGACCGCATACAAATTGAGGAGCAGCCCAGATAAATACATGGAGGCATTTCAGCGAGGTACAAACGATAGAAACATTTGGAACGAGAAGCGTTTCTAAAAGAATAGATAGAACAGATTGGGAAAGTTTTAGTGTACGTACTCCCACAGAGCGTATGCACTTATACAAAGCAAAGAGAGATGCTTCACGAGATTGGGTCTCCAAGCTACGCTGGCACAAACCTATAAGTATGCAGAAAAGAAACTTAAGATGCGTTTTTTCCATCCGTTTTCATCCGCTTTAGGCAAAGAAAAAAGATAAAGTGAATACCACAAATTGAGCAGCAAAAGAAGTCAAAAATATACAGATGTAACACTAGTAACTATAAAATTTTCATCGAATGAACAAAAGAAACCGATAAGAAGCATTTGTCACCTAATCCTTCCAGTTTGCACACTTAGTACAAAAGAATTTGGATCTCTACACGGATTGAATGCATCCCATTTCCAAATTATTACTCAAAAATGAAGAAATTAATATTTTATTGGGTTAAGCGCTAGCATGAAATTTTGGTGACTGCGACAGTTTTGATGTCCAAATTCACACACCCTTCACTATTAAAAACCGTTGTTAGTACGGTTCTACTCCTATGAAAATAGGCAAAATCACCTTTTAACTCCGTTTTGTTACCAAAGGAAATTTTCCCTATCTCAAATTCTATCTGTAACAGCTTAGCAAATGTAGCATCGAATTATCAGCGTTATCTTCGTGGAAATAAAACACGTACCCACAGCAGAAACTAACTCAGTCGAAAATCCAGTTAATAAGGGACCAAACGCTTCAAACAGGTCACCTACGACAGAGAGACTTCCAGCTTTGACATAATTCATTTGATTTGATTTGTTTTGCTTATCGGAATGCCCACTCTTTTTGTCAGTAACGCGCATGTTGGAGCTGTCACTTGTTCCAGTAGCGTACGATAGCAAGTCTCCTACAGAAGCAGGCATTGAAAAATGATCGCCATATGTGTACAGCAGTACATACACTGTTGAAATTAATCGGCGAATGGCATCGGTAGGTACTTGAATGACTGAAAGAAACAGTGCCTGTTCCAAGGGCTTCATGTACTGACGTAACGCTTCTTTGCTCAATTTTGGGAGAATCAACGAAATCCTGGAAAGGCAATCAAACTTTTGACTATGAAACATTCGTGGCGTGCCATCATCACATTTGGTGACTACTGCTTGTAATGCTTCTACTTGATCTCGCAACAAGTTAATCGCTGGTACGATCATATCTTTCAGAGAGGACGGGGATTCAGAGAAGGAGGATGCATTAGGAGGGTGCGGTTGATGCGGGACACCACCACTAGAAGGAAGTGGGAATGCCTCATTGTGAGTAACTAATGCAGTTCTGAACCCTTCCATTTGGAGAATTCGTTCTGGGATTGCGTCAGCGTGTTTACGCAGATTGCATGAAAACAGTAGCAGCGAGCCAGGAAACAGAGTCGGCCCCTAGAAGGAGCATATCTGTTTAACGATATCCTTAGGAGAAAGGGAAGGAAGAGTGCACTTACTTGATGGAGTGCAGCACGAAAAAGCTTTGGATGATAAGCATTTTCTCTTCAATAAGCTTGTAGTTATCAAGTGAATTGAAGATAGAGTGAACGGCTCAACCGTTTACTGTAACTGTTAATCGGAAAGAAGAGGAAGAAATAAAATGATTATAAACTCAATTTACGGGACCATTTCAATTTTGATGAAACTATAGGATATCAAGGCGAAATGGAAATTAAAATACTACGCAGCACTGGTATAGCTCTATTACCAGAGTGAAGTACAAGAAGTTATCATGCATTTCAACGAGATATTAATTCAGTGTTACTTCAGAGCTCACGAAGATTAGAAATGAAGTCCACAAAAAATCCACACAATAGTGTCTGTTACAGAAATAAAAAAAAGTTGCTCTCAACTACTATTACATAGAGAATTTTTTTTTCATGCAGTTTTGAATATCAACTTTGAAGTGCTCTTTGAATGAGCTTTTCAAGCATCTATCAAATCGACAGAACCGTGCTCTAGAAGCGATGAAGCACTTTTTTCAGATGGTGCTGCCTTGCAGTTTGAACTTTGCAATGTGTCCACTCATCGAGGTAGGTTGATTCTCAGCGAAGGAATACTGCCTGGCACCCAGCGCCGCTGAAAATCACAATTTTTTCTTTTAGCGCAGTAACTAAGTAGTACTCGAGAATATGTGTTTCTTTTCTGCGTAGCTGCTACTAATGATTATCCCACGAAATTGAGTTACATACAGCCCTAACTTCAAATCAATACTTTCACACAAAACAAAAAGGCAATGAGGTAATATAGGCACTATTCGGTTAATTTAACCTACTTTCCTTACATCTCCCGGTTGATAGAATTCAATGTAACAACGGTACCACTTTGCTGCGTTATACCCACTTTAATTTTATTTTCATTTCATTATAACTATCTTTTCTTTTGGCACAATTACCTTTTCTTAGTGCATAGTTATTTTTCCTAAACTACTTAAGCCAACAACCTCAGTTTTTGCAAGGTTATTGTAGTATGCATACGAAGTGATTTAAAATCATCGAGCCACTCTACATGGCAGTATTCGGCATACCGCACTTCCCCCCGTTGTTTCCCTCGAATGAAATGCACTTAATTTACACCGTGAACAGGAGGATAAGAAAGAAGAGTTAATCAATTGGATCAGATTTTCCCGTTTTTTTCTTGCAGCGTAGATGAATGAAGGAATGAATGATTTTCCTCCTTTGTTACTTATTTCCGCAGTCAATAATTGTTAGCTGAGTAAATTTTATTTTTTGTTAAGGAGTAAAAGCGCTTCGTGTTAACTGTAATAATGATTTTTATTTGATTACCGAATCTGCTGAAATGTTAGAATAATTGCATGCGTAGCGGAATGGGCAAAGAAGATATTGTATGTAAAACAAAATGTTTAATAAAAGAAATTCTTGAAGAGAAAGTTAATACTTACAAGGGTCTCCTTACCTAAACTATCTAAAAAAAGAATATATCAACTTACATAATATGTGCATTAAAAAGAACCGATAACTCTAAGTAAAAAGCCTTAACTTAAAAAGAGGAAGTGTCCCTTAATAAGAACCTCCTCCCTCACTTTAATCACTCCTCACCGGGGGTTAAGTTAGTTATCACTACTCTCGCATCGGTTGTATTTGCGTGCACTCAAATACGATCCTAATCACTTCGTTCTTAATTTACTACTACTTCGGATATAGTTATCATTCAGCTACTCCCGCTTACATCCTTTCAATTTTATTGTGTATTAAATAAACTTACAATTATCTCCATCGTACTAAGCAGTAATTATCACAATCTGGTATTAAACTTCTACGAAACTTACTCATTACAATCATCACAATTGTAATAATCCTATTACATGGCAGTTAATAAGGGATCAATTATTGCTACTACTCGAACTAGTAATACTTTTGTTGTATAAGTATGTGCTGAGTGAATCTTATATCCACTTGTATTTGAATGCATGCAGATATAATCGACATACGATTTGCGCCAATTATTTTCCCTAGCACTTTTCGACAAAATTGTTAGAAGTAGGACGAGTCTTAGATGTGGGGGAAAATAATACAGACGAACGATTACGATGTGGGATATATTTTTCTTAATATATAGTTAGTTCTTTTCTTTATTCTTTTTTTCTATTATTGATATTTTCCTGTCCTTCGGTGTAAGAGATATTTTTGTTTGTTGAAATAAAGTAGTGAACTCATTCTTCGTAGTAGAAAATAAGTTACCTTTTGGAATAGTTAATTAAAACAGCCTTGCACTTAAAAGTACTTAGCTCATCTACGCTAAATAGGTTTTATTTTACAGTCCAGTGCCATAAGCGAGGGAGGGGTTATGAGAGTATTGTTTCGAGAGTGCAAGTAGGATTCGATCATAAAGTAGGAATTCTCCTCATCCCAACTAATTTAGAATATTAAAATACAAGCACTAAGTAGTTACTGCCTACTTCATCTACAATATCCTATTCTCTATTTTATTATTCCGGCCGGGATCGAACTCGATCGGCCGAATGGGCGATAGCTCGTTTACAACAATAATATAATTGTTACGTTAACTAAATAGAAATAGACTATTTAATATCCTACTGTATAAAAGAACTATAATCTGCCGAAGTCTATAGAATACGACTTGTAGAACGTGGCTAACTCTAGTAGAAACAGTTAACAGAATATAACACCTCCACATTAAATCAAAGCAATCGATTCATTGCAAAAAACCTAAAACCAAGCGCAGTCCTATTTCTTCTTCTTTTCCGCTTTCAACGCCTTAGTTGAAGAAGCCTCATCTACTTGCAACATGTATAATAGTAGATATTAAGCATATGATTGGTGCTATGTAAAGCATTTTTCAGTCACGTCAATATTATGATAGATAGGTTTGGTGTAATTACAGCTTTAGAAAACCTGCCTTTAAATCGTGAATACAATGATTTTTGTCAAAGAGCAAACCGGCGCACATCGTGTTGAATTTAGAGTTCTCTTCGTAAAATTAGAAAAATAAGCTGCAGAAACATTTCATTCATTTTAGGGGGAGGAAATAACCATATTGGAAACACAATAGTCAATATTACATACAGCATGGTGTTAAAACCATTCAATGCAATCTTTTCCATACTCTATAATGAGTACTGTAGAATACCTCTCCATATCAAAATTTTCCCTAAAAATTTCTTTTTTGGAAAATGCCAAATTAATGTAAACAGTTTACTACCCAAACTATTCGCGCGTATTCACTACTAATTCTTTGTTTCATATGTAGCTAAATCCGATCCTTTTCCATCAACACACAGTGACTAAATTACAGTAGTGAAAATACTCAGCAACCTTGATTCATCGAGATACTTACAACTGAATGGTCTTCTTTCAAACTATCTTGGGACAGTTGTATACAAATAGTTAAAAATATAGAAAGGGGCCAAATATCTGCTAAACTCTACAGCAATACTTCAGTTTTAGAAAGGAATTTTAGCAATCCTATCAGCAATTTTCCAATTACCCGGATGCACTTGATGATAACAAGTTTTTGGTGCGTTATATTAGAGGTATGTATTTGTAAATTTCCAAAGTTTTATGTTGAAAATTTTTCTCTTCAATTTTATTAGCTAATGCGTTAGCAATTACATGGATTTTTGCCATGCAGAGCAAGTTACTTTAAAATTTTGCGCATCTGAGCATGACAAATATCGTTCTCTTTCTGATAAATAAATTCAGCACTACGGTATAAATATATAGAAAACATCAGTTTTCTTACTTACATGAGTTTGCAACTTGATGCAGAGGAGTAAAAGATTAATGATGGCGCGTATATTTGCTTTATTAATACAAAAGTGCTATCAATTAATAAACCGACCTATAATTAATAAAACAAAAAAAGTAGAAATGCAATTACTAAAGCAATGGATTGTTTCTGTTAGTAATCGCATATAGGCATTATTTTATAATAACGATTGTTTTACAATTAAAAATCAACTGAACTACAAGGAAGTCAAAATCTAAAGGAAATCGAACAAACTTTTAAAATATTTTGTTGTGCTGTGTGTAGCACAGGCTGTTTAGGGGGTCAATGTATGGAAAGAAAGTCACACGGAACTAGCTTCCTAAATTGTAAGAGAAGTAATTCATTACGTCTGGGCCATGAAAATGAAGCCTATGCAAGCATAGCAATAAAATTTTGAGAAGCACATAAAAGGAAGGCAAGTTTCATCAAACCCTTGATGTTCATATAAACTTGCAGCTTTGGCAAGGACAAAAAATACTTAAACTTATCATATATTATTGGTATTCCTAATGGGCTTCATTGTATTGCGTAAATTCCATCACATAATTGGATAATAACCTCTTTTGCTACTAAAACAATTGCTTAGTGTATGGTGCTTGCATTTATCATTTCAGCATCAGGCCACTTAGAACCCATTGTAAGCCAATAAGAATTACCTTTTTCAGCAACCATTATTTCCTACTATATGAAACATTCCATTTCGCACTTCTTACTCTTTTTGCTCCTATATCACACTAATAAACCCTCCTTCATTTGTTGGAAAAACGCACAAAGAAGAAAATAAAGCAAAAAGCTTGTTACATTATTCTGCAAGCAAATTACATATTTTTATTCGTGATATGATATAGCAAAAACACTTTTTTATAGTCAATTTTGACAAAAAAGTAACTATGCTTTTCAATTAGTCACGTCTGCCTCATCAGAATGGCTATATTTTTGTGATAAACTGTGAATGCTGTTGCAGGCACAATTTTCTGATCTAATTCAGCATAGTTTAAAAATCATGGAGTAATATATTTTAAATTTTTTTATTATAGCATGCTTGTTGTAGTTGCAATCAATTCACGAGGATTATATTTTACCGCTCTGCTGTAATAGAATGATCTTTCTGAATTGCTTTTATATTTGTGAAAGTTGACTTTATCTTTGATTCTTGGCAGAGTGATTTTCCAACGCTAAAATTTGTACGAGCCAAAAATGTAAACACAAACATTGCTTCAATATTTTGCACTCATTTACTTCTTTTGTGTAATAGTAGGTTTAAAAACTTACTGAAGCTGTGCCACATCTGGGGATGGCAGAACGTACGTTTATGCTAATATCTTTTACATTCAATTCAACCTTTCAGCTGAAACCAAACAAATTTCTACATCCCAATTTGCTCGAAAATTGTTTTGCTAAAGAAATATCAAGACATCTAGTCCTATAATATTTAATTTTATTTGCAACATTTAGACTAGTCATCCTTATCTCTTGCTAATTGGTTGCAATTTGCGTTTCAAGTTGGCATGTACATGTAGCTTTTTGTTTGTAAAAATCAAAGCAACTGATATTTTTACATAGTGTTTACAGAAAAAACCTAAACGTAACATTTTATTTCTTACTTCACAGCAGAGTACTTTTCACGCAAGAAATATTTTCAATACCCTCTTTATGCTTTAATATTCATCCCAATACGCTTTGCTGAAACTGTACTGTATAACAGAATGCTAAGCCCTGCTTTCAATATATTTACTCCGTTCACGTGAATATGCGACACCAGTGATTTCGTATGAATGCAGTATTCACTTGATTTAAGTAGCTGCGCCAGCATAACGAGCTTACTTTTCCAATATCACCCAGTATGATTTCTAATAGCAGTGGGTAGAAGCAACATTGAATTTGCATAGAGAATAGGTTCATACGGTTTCCATAAATTTCATGTGATCCCCCTCACAACTTTTTGTGTAGACTGTTTGATACTTTAATAGACATGGAAATCAATAGGCCAGCAGCTGCAGCCCCTATTATATTTCGACGAAAGCATACATGTCGGATTTGATGGTTAAGTATAAGAGCTGCAAGTGCTTGCTATGCATAGTAGCGCTATAATTCTATTGATCAGGACAAAATTGTGTTACTAGCCCAAAGCGTTAACTCCCGAGAAGCTTGCTAGAAAAAAAGGCGTTTTCTTTCTCAATTTTGTTCTATTACAATACAAAGATGTTTGTGCTTCAATCGTAAACACATCGCATATCTCTCCCTCCTTTACAAAACTATTTTCCCTTTAACATTACCATAATAGAATATTGCGTGGCTAATTCTTTAGTTGGTTCTATTTAGCTTACTTAAAAATGCTCCACTAGCAGTAACTCATGGCATTATGTGAAAACTAACTTTAGAAAGCGTTACCCAAATGAAAAGCGACTACAACTACCACTCGGTACAGGTTATAGAAATTTCAACATCGGACAAACGGTTGCATTAAGCTTTGACAGCACGTGCTACGAGTTCTCTTGTAGTATTATGGAACTTTCAGTTTTTTCAACGCGCTTGCTTAGTCATGGCTCGTACCAGAAATTGGCTCTTTCTTTTTGTATTTTACATTGTAATCACTTTTGTGCACACTCTCACCCCCTAGGTGGTCGTGGACTGCGTGAACGATGATGTCGCCTATTTGCCGTAACACTTCGATTTGAATATTCAACATTGTAGTCACTCTCATGAACACTTCTCCCTTTTTCGGATTCAATGTCTGTACTATGCAAATGCTTTCTGCGAGTGTCGTGTGAATGGTGCTCCCTTCTTCGGGATTCCTTTTCTCGCAAATATCGAACGTTGTAGTCGCTCTTATGCTCACTTTGCCCGGTCGAGGATCCGGAGACGGTGCTGGCTGCTTTGTAGTGGCGTGGATCCCTTGAGGAGCCATTCTTCCTAGAAGGTTCTACTCTCAAGTATCGCACATCGTAATCACTGCCGTGAGCGCTGTGCCCTGCCTCCGAACCTTGTATTGCACTCATAGTTTTATCTCTATGATGTGTAGGATGGCTGTGTTTTCCTTTCGAATGCTTTGATTCTTCATATCGCACGTTGTAATCACTCGCATGTGCGCTGTCTCCCGCTACTGAATTTACTACAGTGCTACGTGATGCATATTGGCGCCCGGGTGAACGATTTTTTTTCCTAAGCGTGTTCATCGGGCTTTTTTTGCAGCCCCAAAGTAGCGGCACTTTGAGGGGTTCACCAATTTGCATTAATTGAGGATTTGTAGCAATGATAAAATCTACAACTGAAGAGGATCGGGATTGCTTTAGGATGAGGAACCATGACACGGCTTGGAAAAGAGGTATCAGAATCAATCTAAATCAACAGTTCATGTTCTTTTATCAATACTGCTATACACTAGATTTTACAGTAAATAAAATAATAAAAATAGTTAACCTTGCTAAAATAAAAACAAAGACACTCCATGCGAACTGAACCAAGAGTGTTGAATTAGTCTGAGGAAATAGCGCAGACAGAAAATTAAAATTTGAATGCGATTTTATTAAAACTATACGAGTCTAATGCACTTACGAGGCCAAAAAAGAACAGACTCCACAATAAAAATACGTTAGCAATAACAGCTAGAAACCAAGCTGAAAATTCCCGTGTCTTCCAAAAACCAATCTGTTAGTGGTTCTTACGTATTATGTAGGAAAGGAGAAGAGGTTGCATCGTAACTTGTGGAAATTAAACTCATTAAAGCAACTTAGCGTCGCTTTCACCTGGAATGCTTTTTCTTGCAACGTCATTTCTTCTATAAAAGGTTTTTTAAAAAAAAGAAGATACAAGATTTTCTCTCCAATTACACCAGTGACAACGGCTATCAGCGAGAACAGGATAGAATTCAATGACGGAGGCGGGAGTATGATTGAGTTCCTAGTTGTGTTAAAATCGCATTGGGATATATTACTGCTGCACTTGTAGAATGGTAGGTTTGCGAGGACAGTAATTCCAGTAATTATACCGAAATGAAATATGGCATATCGCTGAAGGAAGCCACAGAGAATGTAACTAAATACACCACTTTTTTAAAATTTGGTAGCATAAGGAGGAAAAGTACCTGCGCTCTCGTCATATATGGATAGTAGAGGCTCAGACTGATGAGAGGGTGCGCCCGTGCCAAGATCGTTTTTGCTAATCTTTTTATGTCCCAAAACATATACTGTAATCTGTTTGCCAACACTCTGACCTATAAATATATAAATATTACACCCAATAGCTAAGTTTTTTCTGGAAATTTCTTACTTTTGGTGCTGGAGCTTACTTCTTCTTCCCTTTCCGAGTTTGAAAGGTTAGCTGCAACGGGAAGGCTTTCCTGACTTTCATTCATCGAGAGACTTTTCAAAATTGTAGTTGTCTGTTCTTGAGCCTTTTTAATATGCTCAAGAAAAGATTTTGCAGCAAAAGAGCTAAGGAACGTGACCTGCAAATAAAAGAAAACGGTGTTGCTACATTGAAACGTTGATTATTTTCGATTATTACATCGTCGTCTCACGTAAGCACAAGCAAGCAGTTTGTAACAGAGTTTATAACAAACCTCCACGATAGAAGAATCGGCAAATTTTAGCATAACAGAAGCACCCGGTTTTTTAGGGGAATTGGGGTATTGTGGATCAACTTGAGATTTTTCTATAGATATATTTTGAATATCTGCTGTAAAAAATGCTTTTAATGCAACGCACCGCCCAACTAAGCTGCCAACATTATCCATCTCGCTACTTCTTTTTGTTATTATTCGTTGGGAAGATTGTAGTAGGCCATGGAGGTCCGGCTCTATTTTTCGTTTAGGATATTTTGAATACTGCGTCACGGTACTATTTACTTCGAATAACGGAATTGTGGGGCGGAACGGGTTAACAATGCTGAAATTTTTGCTATCAGCT
Source organism: Cardiosporidium cionae (assembly GCA_015476325.1). Taxonomy (NCBI): domain Eukaryota; phylum Apicomplexa; class Aconoidasida; order Nephromycida; genus Cardiosporidium; species Cardiosporidium cionae. The sequence continues at coordinate 18,630 of JADAQX010000382.1, forward strand.
AGCAACCCTATTTTGGATGCGTCAAAGGTTTTTTCGGCAAAAGATGCAAGGGTTCTTCCTAGCAGCGAAGAACTACTACCAGAGTGCTGTAATCGTGCTTGCTTGCTGAAAAGCCTTTTTATGCGCTGTAGCAGTGGTAATCGGTTTCTGATGTTCAAGGGCTCAATTACAAAAGATGGCTTTTTTCTATTAAATTCATCGCTTTTGATTTTCTTTCTCGCTTCTCGGTAAGTGCCTCTTATATGTGATGAAGCTGAAGTATGAGGAATCTTTTGGTTACTCCGGGGGATTGATTGTGTCAACAAGTCTTGAGAGGAGCCATTTTCTGTAGATGATCTGCTCTTACCTGGAATATTTACTGCAGCAGGACTTAATCTATTCGGAGATATAATACCGCTTCTTCTCGCTGTGCTGCTGCTACCTCGATTCCTCGAGTTTGTATTGTCCTCAGCGTATCGTAGATAAAAATCACTAGCATGCTCACTATATGCAACATTTGAATCAGCGGAGGAAGAAGCTTTTTTGATTGCAGTATCAGTTTGTTTCGTCGTTGGATTTAATTCATGTAAAAATTCTGTTAGTGATGGATAGATTCGTTCTGGTCTAGCATTGCTTGTAGTTCTTGATTTTGTTCCTGTTTCTATCCTTCTACGATCAGTGTAACTATTTCTCTCTGTGGACTTAGTTTGCTGGTGTATATTTATCGGAAAATTCGCTTTTTGAAAATTTAGAAGAAGCCCTGCAAAAGTTTGCAGTTTTCGCAATGAATTAAAAATGCTTATGAACATAGGTTTAATTTCTACAACTAGAGAAGCAACATACCATCGTGACTCCAGAAAACATGGACAGATTTATTATTTATCCTCACACTAGCAGCAGTCATTGGGATGATACCATTGTAATCGAAAGAACTTTTCCCAGTTAAGTTTTCCCGCAAGGTCATGTAATCCAATTGCGAAAAAGCATTGTCTTCCCTGTGATGCAGCAGATATTCATTTATTAATTAGAAGATACTTTATTTGACATCTCATTTCGTTTGGAAACACTCTACCTGGGTATTGATGGTAGTTTCTCTTCAGTTGTCTTTATTTCTTCAACACCAAGATGTTTTGCCTCAATTATTGTGCAATGTAATTCATTTACGATCGGAATTTTTTCAGAATCTTGCACTACGATTGTTAAGGCTTCTGATTCACTAACATCATGTATTTTAAGCTGTGATAAACCACCATAAGATGTCTTCTCCATCTGGCCAATTTTCCAGATTGGCATAAACCAAAAGGGTCCTTTTAGAGAAAGAATTTTGTTTCCCTGCATACGCGATAAATCACATTAAGTGCATGCCGTAATATCTATTTACTCATCGCTTTTAAAATTATGGACATAAAAAGAAGCTTTACCATTCCGTTTCTAAACAATTTCATTGGGTGCAAGCAAAGATTTGTAAAATCTCGATTTATCCACATTGCATAACTAATATTTCTGGTATTTTGGGAATGCAATAAGTGAGTTGTAAGTTTCTGGAATTCCCTCACAGATCTTTGTTTTCTTTCATCGCCCATATCAATGTTAAATACATCGTTGCATGACTGAATGTATGCTTCAAGATCCTTCTTTAAATCAGTAGCAATGTGAATTCTGAAAAACCATAGCGGTCCAGTTTCTGCAATACCTTTCAGCCTTAACCTGTTATAATAAAATAAAAAGACAATGACTTTTAACAGCTGCAAGCTAGAAATGGGTTACTGCATCTTTTATGTATTTGTTGTGGAAAACCTGCTGTCAAATCGCTTTTGCTTCTGCTCAATATTCTTAAGAAATAGACAATTCTCTTGAAGGTTGCTGTTGCAATCTAGCTGCCATATGCTGTGCATGCTTTCCCACCAAGTTTGAAACCGAGTACCCCTATCCGTCGACTGCCTGTACTGCTTGTAAGCATTGCACACCTCAAGTGTCCGAATGGCTTTTAATGTAGCGTAGAAATTATTGTTCTGTTAAAGAAAATATTGTTAAAAATGTGTTTCAAAAGTTTTCAAATTCTGATATTTTTCATTGCTTGTGCTAAAAGATAAACAAAGATTATATGGTTGCAGCCTACTGACTAACATAGTCGCTAGGCGTAATATTGTACAATTTTTTGCTCAGCAAAAAATTGAACCCTTTTGGACTTTTCTGTAGCGCCAATTCTTTTGTTGGGATTTGATTGTACATTCTCACAACGTTTAAGGCACATGCAAGAAGCTTCCTTGATCTGATATTGTGGTCGTCAATATGTATTTCATTAGAAGTGAGTTGCTGTGCTTTTGAAGACTTAAGCCTTAAATTTGCCATTTCATGATATCGTGTTCGACTTATGCCAATTTGCTGACCCAGCTTTATTCCTACTATTCTGAAACCTAAGAAATGTTTATTATCTTTTCCAGCAAGATGGCGGAAGAGAAAGTTTGAATATATTTTTAAAGGTTTAGTGATTGTTCTCCCCTATAAAAATTTGAAGCAGAAGCCACTATGAAAAAATTCAAGTATGGTTCGATTGCTTTAGCAACAGATACACGTATTTTTGACGTACCAGGAAACGAATTGCTCCCCAAAGTTGGATCATTTCTTGAGAATCATGGCAAAATACTTTGTCTTTAAAAAATTCCCTTCCTCGATCTTGTGGTTTCATCCAATCACGCGAATCCCGTCTCCAAAGAAAGACGTAGGGACACCATAAAAGCAACATTGCTACAAGGATTAAAATAATAGCGGTTGTACTGAATTTTTTAAAGGGAAGGGCAAATAGATTGCGATTCTCATTCAGTTCAATAAACTTCAGGAGTCCTGTCGTGAACGAAGTCAGATGGTTACAAGAGCAATAAATGAGATTGGTATTCTTGCCGAAAGAGGTTTGACAACCTCTGTCAGACCATTTCAATAAGTGAGTATCCCAGAAAACACATTTGGCAATTCGATTTAATGCTCTTGATACATTCAGCAACTCAGAATTGAGTTGCAACGGGAACGTGATTCCTTCACCTGATGAAGGAAACCGAGTTATTTGGACTTTGTGGCCACATCGATAAATCTCTAGTTCGCTTAGAGAGCTGTTATCCGCAATAATATCATTTTTTATCTGCTTTGACACCTTGTTGTATGGATTGATAATCCAAAAAAGAGAAAAGACACTTGTTGGCATAGAGGGGCAAAATTTATTCAGTTCCGAATATCTCAATTTTTCTATTCCATTCGCGGTTCTGAATAATACGTCTGCATTTCCACGCGGAGGTATGCTAAAGATTCCTAGTGATGTGGGCAGAGTTGAAGATGATTCAAATAAAACGTTACTTTGCAGAGTTAATACTTCCGTTGAAAAAAGCTGTGGTCGATCAAATGGCTTCGCAACACTATTTAAGATGGATTTCAACATTCCTGCCAAAGATAAAATTTTGCTCGATATCTGTGAAATTTGTGTGTCATTACTATTGATTTTTATTCTTTTTGAAGAAAGGCTCAAAATTTCAAGGGATCTTTGCGTGTCACTTATTCGCCATTGACAAGCAGCTTTTACCATTATACCCGAAAAAGTTGATACTAGATTTAGGAAAGCCTCGCTTGATAATTTGTCAATTCCTTCGCTTCGATCAACTTCAAACAACATGGAATTTACTGCCTCAAAATAGATAACAGGTAGCACCATTCCATATTCACTAGAAATGTTTATTGCGCGGCTGACATTTTCAAGTTTTTTTATAAAAGATTCCACTGTTGAAGCTACAATCAAAGTTTGAGGAATGAATTCTAGGGATGTTGAATTAACTAATGCTTCTGAAATTGTTATAACTGCATTCGTAATTGCAACAGGATCCTCCAAAATATTGAAATACCGTAAAGTTGTAGCATAGGGTAATGCTCTCAACAATGTTGTAGAAACAGAGAAGAAAGGGCACTTAGGAGGAATATTGACTTCCACAATACCCAATTGCCGCGGTAAACATAGATGCAAGTATTCTTTAGCAACAGTTTCTTCGCATTGAAGAAAGCATGTTGATCCTAGCACATCATTAGCTCTACCAATGATATATAAGATAGGGTATCTATTCGAGAATGTTATTTCGGTGACAGCTGAGTAAGCACCTACAGCTAAAAAGCGTACTTTACTATCTTTACGTAGTGGGTAGGAATCAGAAACAATGGTTGTATAATATAATTCGTTATAGGCAACAGCAGATAAAGAATTTGTGGATGCTGCAGCAGTTGTGGCAACTATCGGGTCTATAAGAAATGTAGAAGTAGCCATAGTAACGGCAGAGTCTATTTCTACGGATGCAACAAAAGGAGGAACAGCTACGTAAAGTGGTTTTGCGTACGAAGTGGTTACAACATCGGGATTACTGAGTAAAGTATCAGCTCGCATCGCACCAGCAGTAAGAGATAGCTCTTCTGGAGATAGAAAAATTCTCATTTGGTAGCTCTCATTGGGATTAACCTGAAATCGTCTCAGCCGCATGCTTACTCTATAACTTTCAGTAAATCCCTCAAGAATTATTTTTCGGGGTAGTGCTTCAAGCAGGACATTCGCAATACCATTAGAAGATGATAGAAGGTATGCAGAGACATAAAAATGAGGAAAGATTGATTGCCAGGAGGAGCATCCACTTGATAATAACAGACTGATATCAAATACGTAATCCTGATGGGGTGAAAGAATGCTAGGAATAGGACCAAAAACAACTAGCACAGGGAGAGTTGAATTGCTCACGGTAACCACCACAGACGCAGCTTCAATGTTTTGGGATGTCGAAACCTCAGAAACCTTTGCTACCACACTATCATATCCCGGACGAAGATTTTGTAATGCTTGAGTGTTCAGCAAGGTAGAGGCTGTAGAGGTTATACGCAAGGACCTATCATCCGTGGATTTATGGCATTGATAGGATTGAAAAGGAAGAAATTTCTTGGCCGCAGGCGTACGTTGATTAAATCTACCGGCTGTACCAGCAGTGAAGAAGTTGTAGCAATCCATTGTGAAAATTTCAGGGACTGTAGTTTCAACGACTGAAAATGGTTTAGAAATTCTCCGATTGCAAGTAGGATTTTGAAAAAATTTAGATGATTCTTGTTTCAAATTCAATTTCAGTTGAAAAAGATGCGAAGAGCATGTTCTAGAAATGACAGTGGGACCTCGCAGCTCATATTTTTTAGGTTTAATTGGCAGAACAGAAACAAAAAAGGGGACATCCACTTTCCTTTCCGGTAGTGCTTCAAAAGCGACTGAAGCTACGTAAAGAAAGTACCTTGAATTCGGATCATACTGTATATCCTTATCTTTGAGTTTTAGAGAAAATTGATAGTTTTCTTCAGATTCAACTTGGGTAAGCGTTCGTAATGTAGCATTCGAAGTAAAAATTTTCATGAGTTCTACTGGCTGTAAATGTGTAACATCAACTGCAACTTTATACCACGTCGTTTTAACACTATAGTTTGATAATACTTCGCATTTAGCAGATAATGAGAGACTAGCTGTGATAAAAGGAACCCTTTGTCGTATCAGTAACTCATTCTGGCAGTAAATTCATTGAAAACAAGCAATATTAGAAAAAAATGATAAAAATAATTATAAAAACAAAATTATAAATAAAACTTCTCACCTGTAGCATTTTCCCTGCGTTAATAATTGGAACTTCAGGATAAACATTTGGATAAATTGACGGCGTGTTGCTAAAGATCAAGCTAACAGTGGTTGTATCAACAAAACCTAAGAAATTTGTTGCTTTCACCAAAAAGGATACAGCCGTGGGAGAGACAGAATTGATAGGTGTTATACCAGCTCTCTCTAAGGTTATCTCTACATCCTTCGATCGAAAGAAATATTGCAAAACGGATCCTGTTCTTATTCCTGCCAAAAAAATAATTGTACTAGCAAGCTAATTTCACTCAATAGCAATACAACTCGAAAATATTGATAAAAACGCACGCTTTTTGAGGATTCCTTTGCCACTTAGAGTCTGAGCATCCTCATTAATGAGAAATCCACATAACGTCATTGCCGTTATTTCAGGATTCACTCCACATTCCCATTGAACTGCAACAGGTTTTCCAAAGGTATGATCAATCTGAATCCGTACGGCAGCATCACCACTGCAAGGGAAAATAATTGATGGTAAAGAAATCTCCATTTTTGGAGCTAAATTTTTAGAATTTTCACTCAATTTTAAGTTTTGAGATAATGCTTGCGCATTGACAGCAGAAGAGTTAGAGCTCGGTACGCCCATAACTCCTCCTCTTTTGATTAATGATAAAGAGTTGGCACGTATTGTAAATTCCTGATTAAGAGGAAAAGCTATTCCAGGAGCCAACAGAATGACAATAGTTCGGCCGAGCACTTGGCAATTTGTTCCTTCTCGAAGCAAATAACGAATTGAAGGAATTAAAACATCACAAACATCGGTTGTAGTTGCTGGCAAAGTAACGGTGATGGGCCCATTAAAAAAAAATATAATCCTTGAGAAATCACGAGAATATTCCGCCGATAAGAATCTTACTTCCGCTGCAATCATGTAGTTTATATGCATTACAATAAAGTGAAGCAAATGAGTTCAATAGGATACCATTGCAAACGTATGCTGCATACGTTTCAAGGCATTCGTAAACTCGGATAGGCTGACAAGTCCATCCTTATTTCTGTCTAACGCTTCAACATGGAATTTCCGGCTGTGTTTCTCCGTTTTCATTTCATCAAATAGCTGCCATTTAAAAATAAAATGAAAGTGTTAGAACTGCCACCTAGTGAAGCATACTGATTTCTTAGAGTCAAAAACGGATTTTTCACAATCACTCCTCTTGAAATAGCGATGGTGCTCATAAAAACGCACCAAATCCAATTCTTCTGGTTGGAGAAGACCATCCACTTGAATAATATCGTAACGTTTAAATGCATTCTCTAGCTTGTTTCCTTCTTCTCGAATTGACAGAGAATCCTGAATTCTCCCAGCAAGCTTGGAAAGTGGCTCTACAAGAAAAAACTTTAAAAAGATGCTAATTTTTGCGTTCAGAATCGAAAAAGAGAGGGGGGTGTTAGAATTCATACAAACATATTCCTATGCATTAGAAAGTTTATATGGATGGGTGGAAAGCACTATCTGCATTTCAATTTATCAAACCATAGCCACCTGCTCCTATTGGATCAATTAATAAATACGGCATGCACACGCACAGCGCATTTCGTACTTCTAAGCATTTGTACATGCATTCATACTTATTTTGAAAAAATAAAACGTTTCTCTTAATAAAATTTGAATTCTAGTTACCAAAACTTGCGTTTAAGTACCATTCCATAAAATGCATAAATTTTTAATTTTTGCAACAATTTACCCCACACTAAAGTTAACGCTTACCTTTAAACACGGCAATAAAATCTTCTCTAGTAAAGAAAATATTTTCCCCAGTTAAAAATTGAGTGGCAACTTCTATGTTTCGCTCAATGTTTGGAAGACCTCGGAGAAGTAGGCGTAAACCCTAAAAAGAAAAATTGCGTGCAATGAAGAAGGGGAGAAAAAATTAACAGGAATTATCAAGTCTAAGAAGGCTACCTCTTTCAGCTCAAGAGTAGAAATAAACCCATCGGCGCTAGCATCAAAGCTGTCAAAGGCACTGTCAAGCTGAGAAATTGTTTTGACGATATTTGCAGCCACAATTTGGAAAAAATCTGTACACGTAGAAGTAACACACATATTGGATTGTAAGCTTTAAAAAACAAATGGATAAAAGTGCAAGCGTAGGTAAGCGAACCTCCAAATAACACCAGTACCTCCGATTCCTCAACGTCTTTGTTCTTGTTAAGATCCAACATAGTAGACAAAATCTGAGCATCCTGTTTGGATGCTCCCAAATCTAATAATGCAACTTCCGCTGCCGCTATACTAAATGAGCGAATTTTGCGCGGATTGAGAACATTATATACATTATCCAAAGTAGAATTTCGATTGGCAAGGAGTAGATTTTTTATTGCTTTGAAATCCACTACACAAACCAGAAATAGAATATATGTAAAAATGAGACAGAAAGAATCTAGTCATTTTTAAATGTTGCCGGTAGTATTCTCACCGGAAATTTTTCTTAGAAATTCTTCTTTGGTGAGCGTTGAACCTGAATTTGATAATCTAGCAAGCATATTCCCTTGAAACGCGGTACTTCCCGTTGTAGCCCAAATTCGGTTAAATTCCAAATCTTGAATCAATGCATCACCATCGTCTGCTTCCTCAGCCGCCAGAAGAACGGCATTGTAATCTCGTTTTATTGCTCGGCGAATGGCATCCTTGTCTGGATTAGGTTGAGATAAGCCTTAGAAAGCACACGTAGAGAAGTAAATAACTTCACTGGCCCTAAGTGATTTTTTACAGCCTATTCAACAGGGGTCTTTCACAGAATAAACGCTCTCTCTAGGTATTGCCTTACTGAGCCGCAACTGAAAAGTTTCCGGTGACAAAAATCTGCTGGAACCAAAAACAGTTTTTCTGAACAGAGTGGATTCTTCAGCATGCAATCCTAAAGCATTTAAACCAAGGACAACTTCCTCGGAAGAAATAAGACCATCTGCATTTTTATCAAAAAGTTCCTCTACTAGGAGATTTTCTCTGCTAATTGTGGATAAAATTTCTTGCGTTGAGGGAACAAGATAAGAAATAAATTCATTTATTGTTATATCTGCCTCTATTCGGCTTCCACGAATGTCGTTATACAATAGCTCTGGGTCCTTTAAACTCAGAGAAACAGAAGTTTCCACGTCTTGGCGTAGCTGGGTGCAATAAATGAAAAAAGGGTGTACAAGCATTATTACATAAACCCCCATCAAATCTCAAATAGGGTGTCAGCAAAGCGTAGGTTGGAACTTTAAAATTGCTTCTGCTTGAAAATATAATATTTACTTTTTGAAATTCGGACAGAGAAAGCAAGGTGTTTTCGTCCACATCATATTTTAAGAAGACCTTCTCCAGCGTACTAACTTCATTTTGTATATTTTCACGCAGGAAGCGATGCAGTGCTGCGTGTAATTCACCATATAAATAGTATGGACACCCTTCTGGGAAAAACAGGGACCAGTGCAGTGCAACAATTAAACTTACTCCCATACTGTAAATAATTCCGCCATTCCGCTTGTGATATAATCCCATTGTTATCCCAATCTAAGCAAGCCAGGAATATTACAGTATCATCGTTTGTAAGATCAAGCTTTCGCAGGAGCTGGAGGAGAAAAAGCCAACTAATGTGTTTTATACAACAAAGCAAAAACACTTACAAAACGGCTAAGAAAAAATGCGCTTACAGAAGCAATTGCACGCCTTTGGTTGTTAGTATCGTTTTTCTCTATCTCACGAAATGTAGTGGCAGCTGTCCCAACTCTGTTCTTGAAACTATTCTTAAGTGCATGATTAAAGGTTTCTGTTCCAACATCTGAAACCAATACCATAGGAAAAAATACATCGACCCTCTATACAACCATTTCCTTTCATCAAATAGCCGTTATACGACATACCTCCAAAGAAAGCAAAACTATTTTCCAGTGACATACCTGTAAATTAGGCAGTAGCATGCTTTTAACGTAAATGAAATAAATGTAGCAATGAAAAAATCAACTTGGTTACGCAAGAACCTGTGAGCGCTCTATCAAACTTTGTTGGACAAACTAAGGCTATGTCAGAAAATATAAAATCATACGCCAGTTGTTCAATGTTTCCACTTGGGACTCCCGTAGTAAAGTTTGAAACAAACTACAAAAAGCGATAAAAAAATTATTTTTAGCAATGTTATAACGCGTGATTGTATACAACGTAGTTGCCATTCTTCTTATTGAAGAGCTAACCTTTAAGAATTCAGCTCTGCTTAATCTTTTATTGCCATCAACATCGTAGCGATTAAAGGCCACCGTTAGGGGATTAATGTTAAAAAAAATAGCTTCCTGTACTAGTCTCAAAGCCGCTGCAATTTCACTGTCTGCTTGCAAATTTGCAATATTTATCGTAGGACCTGTGCTAACATCATCAATCTTCATACTAATAGCAGCTGACAAGATACCCTTTGAATTCTCTGCTCGAACAACAAAATAATCTCTAATGGCAGCTACACTACTGGAGAATGTATACGTTAATTCACTCGCTGCTGCAGGTATTGAAGTTAGTTTCAATGAGCGTGCTGCGGAGCCTTCCCCAGTAGCTGTATCAGACCAGAATAGAGAATAGACAGATATACAATTGTCTGAAGCAGCTCCTTGAATCGTAATGGTTCCAGCTAACACTCTCCCACGGGGGTCTTTGTCAATAAAGAATATATTCTGTGGAGTATTTGGAACTTCTTCGGCTGAATAAAATACATCTCAAAAAAAATTTTAAAAACATTGAAGACCCTAGCACAAATTACTAGCAGGAAAACGTTGCAGATACTAAATAAAAAGTAAATCCAGTGTATTACTTTTTACTGCATCGGAAATAGTTGTAGAGGCATACGTTTCGGATAAGCCATTCGCATTTCGACTATAAGCTAGGATTCTTTGCGCACCGGCAATAGTTTCATTCAAGATGGAAATCGCTAGAGGATCAATGGCTGTTTTTGAAACTTCACCAATAGCAGGTTCTCTTTTATTGTTGCCATCTAAACCTAAATAAACTACATAAGCTTCAACATCCTCTTCATTGATGGCTCTTCTAATTTGAATACTTCCGCTCGAAATGCAGCGTTCTAAATTTGTATCAGTAAATGCTACACTACTTGGCCCATTGTATGGGACAGATACGTCACTTATATTTTTCGTAAACGGATTTGGTGACGCGCCATCATCATTCACAGCATAAATAAAAAATTCTTCCTTATCTATGATAGACACATCTTGTAATAATTTAATCCATGTTGTTTTATTGAATTTGATAGCATGCCCTAAAGATTCCAATGCTACAGAGCCGTTCCCGAGAAAGATCGAGAAAAGTTGTATGGATTCATTTTTAATATCGCTTGAATTTGCGGTGATGAGTAAATTACCACTAATTCTTCGTGGACGAATACTTGTGTCTTCAAAAAATACCTTTGTTGCTACAGAGAGGGGTGCTGTACGAATATAAAAACGAATAAAGCTACTGTAATCAAACTGCAAAGGTACGGTATCTCTTATAGCGTTCTTCTTTATATTTCACAAAAGCTCCATCTAAAGAGAATGTACCGGCGCGATCATGAATGGGTACTTCAATAACAAAAGGAATTCTGCCAGAAGCGGTATGAGGTTCAACATAAAAGGTATCACCTTTGACAAAAATAGTCCCTTTAGAAATAGAAAATTCAATAGTTTCTCCAACACCTCTGCCATTTTGCATACCAACAAACGTTTCTTTTAAATTAATAGCATCTCCGCGATACAAATGCCATTTAGTTATTGCATCATTGAAATCTAAAGAAATGATAGAGACTGTGCCTCCAATCATTCCAGGCATAAGATCCGTGTCTTTAAAATCTAGCTTCCCTCTACTAGTAGCATCAATCACTTCTAGACTCGTATAATGGCTATTCTCCCCACGCCTATTTCTACTCGTGGCTACAAGGAAGACGCCATTGCGAAGAGATGTTCCACTAGATACAGTTAACTCCGATGCTTGTGCTGCTTTTGCTTTTACTAAAGATAGAAGGGTCAAATCTTCCTTGGAAACCACGGGAATTCTTGGAGAAAAATAAACGGCATAGGATTCAATGTCATCGTCGTACGCAGGAGGGAAAACACGCACTATTCCACCTATGACTCCTTGCACAGGATCTTGATCCACAAACGTGATGAATGAGGGTGGATTCTCAGGAACTGCAAAAAGCATATCTTACAAGTGGCATTCGTTATAAATTTTGAAATATTTCCCTCCATAATACCAGAGTAGCAGTGAATGATGATTTTTCCACATTATGCATTACCATGCAATCCTCTCCCATTTACCTGTTCCAGTATCGTCTACTAGCTTGTGTATCGTTCGAATTTCACTTTCGGTGCCTGTAGTACCTTTTATATAACCTAAAATTTGATTTTTCCCCGATTTCGTAGTTCCTTGGGGTACTTTGACAACATGTGTTGCATTATCTCCCACAGTAGAAACTTCTCTCCGAGAAGACAATACTCTTTGTCCACTCAATCCAAAGTAAACAACATAGGCCTGAACACCAAAGATGCGGTTTGCCTCACTGATAGTAATATCGCCGTATATGAGGCCTTTGGTGGGATTCTGATCGCGAAATTCCAATCCTGGAAGTAATCCTCTGTCTGAGCAACGAATAGCTTTTACAAATAAACACCTTTTCAAGCAAATTCATTTCTTAACACTAAAGCAAAACAAAAGATAACAAAAATTACCAGCATTCAGATCTGCTAAATCTTCAATAGTAAAAACAGTAGGAAGAATCTCTTCTTTATTATAAAAAACCCTTTTAACAAGTAATTGTGTTGCATTTTCCAACTTCGTATTTTGTGGTATTAAAAACGTGAATTCTGTTGCAGCGGATGTAATATTCCGTAAGCGTCCAAGAAACAAAACATTTTTATTGCCTCTTCCCAAGTAAAATGTGAACCCTTCCACAAGCGGATCTGCTGCTCCCAGTGTAACAAGAATTACGCCACCAATATTTCCAGGTTTGTCATCCGTATCAATGAAATTCACGGCCATGTCAGCTAAGAATATCCATACAAAATAGGAATGAAGACATGGCAAAGCAAACATCCAGGTGAACCTAAGCGAATATATAAAATAATATTACGTACTGCTACTCGTTTTTATAGCAATGGGGTGAGACCACACGGATGATGGATCTACGCCATAAGAGATAATAAATTCAGTGTCTTGACTACGAGCTATCCCCGCTGGTAAATGAAGAGATGCAACGTCTGCGCCAGATGGAACTATTTTTAGGAGTGATTTTGGGGTATGTGGATTATTTCCAAAAAAGACTTGATACGTTTGGTTCGGTAGCTCTGGCACAGCCCGAACAATCGTGAGAACTCCGCCTAAACCACTTGCATTTGTGTCTGTATTTAAAAACTGAAGTTCTCGCGGTGCTGTACATAGCGATAGAAAGTAAAAAAACTTTAACTATGTAGGTTTACTTTGCGTGAACCTTTAAATGCAACACGTTTTCCAATCCACATTCGTACGTTCAATCCGTAAATCGTTTATAAGAATGCTAATGGAACTGCTCAACGAAACATCATTGCTAGCACAGACAGCTATAAGATATTTCTCAGCGGGTGAACGTATCGTTACAGGAATGTTGACAGAGGCAGAAGTTCCTGCTATTCTCCAATTCCCTATCTGTTTTCCCAGCGCTCCGGGGGATTCTCCAAGGTAAAGAATTACATTCGTAGCCGCTTTCAAGCCAGGTGCCACAGCCAGAGTTTTTGTTGAGGATACACCTACTTCAGCAACACCCTCGATAGCATAAAGAATGGGATTCGTGTCATGAAACGTTAGAGAAGTAGGTGGGGAAACTGTAAACACAAAATAAGAAGCATCAACATACAGAGTGACTCACAGCTTATTCAGCTATCAAAATTAACGCTACGAAGATACGTATTCTCACCATAGAAATCCACCAATTCAACAAAGTTGTAAACAAAGCTCACACCAGCAGCATTCATACTAAATACAAATAATTTGTCTCCAAAGGAAGGATCAACCGTAGCTTCTACCGTAATTTTGTCACTCACTAAAGACGCCTTCGCTATAACTTGAAAAAATGCTGTGGAATTCGACGGTGGAAAAAACATTTTACCCGGTGAAACAAGCTGAGAAAGAATGTTACTATTATCGACGACTACTGCAAATTGCTGTGCTACCAGATAGGAGGTAATTGAAGAGTCGGAAGCTGCTGTCAAGGTTATATTAACAGTTATCTGATGCTCTCGGCTACTAATGTCATTACCCACAGTAATTCCGGGTGCATCGCTTGGAACTGAAAATTTAGATATACAAAGGAGGATATAACATCTTGCATTTATTTTTTTAATATTACACAGCACTCTGAGTATATTTTAACCTGCATTATCTTTGATAGCAACATCCTTAAATCCACCTTTTCCAAACTGATTCATGCTATATACACGCAAGTGTGTAAAGTTTGCAATCACAGCTGCAATTGTATCGCTTAACAGTGCCCTCCCAAAATGTTTGGAGATATTTCGCACGGAAACATCGTGTGCAGCATCTTTGCTAGAATGTAAGACGACGTTGTAAAAATCTATGTCGGATTCATCGGCAGCGCGAGAAATTGTTAAAACACCGCTTAGAAAGCCACTGATGGGACTAGAATCCACAAAGCGTATTGCTCCAGGTAAAGAGGATGGTACTGAAAAACCCAAAGTGTGTATGAAAACACGAAGATACTAAGAAAATCTATGCCTTAAAACTACTATGCTGCAATTGCGTTATACCTTGAGAAAATAAATTATCTATAGGAATAGATATTAGAGCGCTGTTTCCATCTCCATTACTGCTTGCTGCTATGAAAAATTTCGAATTCGAATCATTCGAAGATAAAGTAATGTCATGAGTTAAATTAGTAGACGTATTAAACGTGGTGAAAGTCGTTACTTCCACCGCACTGTCAATACTGCGGTCATCTGATCGGAAAAGACGATAGGATGAGATATCTAAATTATTGAGAGCCGGTTGAATGGTAACAGTTCCTCGGATACTGGATGAATTGTCCAAGTCAACAAAATAAAGGCCTCGCGGTGGGTTACTTGGTACTGCCACACATCAATACGCACTAAAATTATCAAAGTAGCGTTGGAAAATTTTTATCACCGCTCTAAGAATAATGGGAATTTCGGAGATAGTACGTACCTGCCACATCAACAATGGGCAAAGTGATGCCTGTGAGTGCCTCCAGGTTTCCAAATGCTGTGACTACAAGAAGGGCAGAAAAACTTTGCAATGGAATGTCACGTATCACGTCTACAATGTCCAATCCGGTTTTGGGAAGACTTAAAAAGAAGGAACGTCGTGTATTTGAGCTATCACTGAGATAAACGTGATACGCAGTAACAAATTTTTCATCGGAAGCTTTTCCAATAGTCAAAGTTCCACTAATCAGCAATCCTTGAGGATTTGTATC
The DNA here is from genome assembly GCA_015476325.1 of Cardiosporidium cionae. Lineage (NCBI taxonomy): Eukaryota > Apicomplexa > Aconoidasida > Nephromycida > Cardiosporidium > Cardiosporidium cionae. Next base: position 33,741 of record JADAQX010000382.1, read on the forward strand.
AATAAACGCGAGACTGCTAGGTTGTGAAGTCACGGCTGCTTTCAGTAAGGTATCATACATCAATTTTTGTGAAACATTAATATTTTTAAATATTGTTCTTCACCATCTACGAGTCTAACCTATTCGGTCCTGCAATTGCAAAAATGTTCCTTCTGAAGACTCTTTCCCTTCTTTCGATGAAAACACAAAGAAATGTGTCCGGCCCCCCAAAGCAGTAGCTGAAATAAGCATAGTAACATCAGGTCGACTAATAGCACCCACTTTTTCATCTCTTTGAGCTGTGATGTTTCCCAAATATACGATGTAAGAATCGATAGCGCTTTCAGCAACCGTAGGTTGCAAGGTTAAAGTGCCGGATATAACTCCATAGGTCAAATCTTGATCAAAAAATTCTAACCCTACAGGATGCCGGGTGGGTTCTATAAATATTCAGAATAAAAAAGCAATGCCGACTATAAAAAATATCTTGATAAAATCAAAAGGTAAATAAGGTATAGGAATGCTTTGCATAATCTACCGGGAGCCCAATCATGTATCAACATTTCGACCCATGACAATGTTTCAACATTATCTTGATTTCGAAGTGTGATGTGAAAATAGTTTGCACCATTTAGCTGCGTATTTTCAGGAATAGTATAAGTCATCCAAGTCAAAGCGGTACTATCATTTTTAAAAAACTTCGGAACATTTACATGGCCATTATCTTGCAGTAACCGAAAAGAATTTCTTGAATTGACAGACAGCGAGGCAATCTCTCGAACCGATGATCCAAATCCATGACTAAGGTAAAGCTGAAGGCGCTGAATCTTGGGAATATTTTCGGATTGCACAGCAAACGTTAATAAGCCGCCAATTTCACCTCGATCAGCGTCCGTGTCAAGAAAGACAGGATGAAGGGCAGGATATGTATCGACAACTGTACCGGAAGACCATCCTTCCTCATTCACTGTTCCATCAAGAGATGTATAGCAAAGACAGGAATTCAGCCCAACTGAGAGCGCTAGTACCCTTACTACCAGACTTCTTGTATTGCATGAAACTCGACAACGGGCAGGACTAGGACCCTCTGAAAATCCTATTGAAAAAAATCTTCCGTTGAATAATTTGTTCTCTTGAAAGGGTGGATCATCATCTTCTTCCTGCGGATTTGAGATAGTCGCTACTTTCGGAGCAGTCAAAGTTTTTGGTAAAGGCTGCACATTTAACAAATTATCCCCATTGGAATTTACTGCGAATAAAAAAAAGAAATTATCAGAACTTTCCGGAATGCCTATGCGTCTTATAAAGCCGGTAGTGCTATTTTTTGGTAATGATATTAATGCAACAGGTTTTCGATGCAATTGTGCAGTGGGTCCAAAGTAAGCAATGTAGTAATCCGCATCCTGAGTCCCATTATTGGGAATAATAAGAGCATAAACCTCCACTAGATCACGGTTGATATTATTATCAAAAAGACTAATCCGTAGAGGCCGATTTAATGGTCCTGTATAAAATCATTTTAGGATACCATAATCAATGATTTAGTAAATAGAAAGTGATTAAAAACAATACAATAAATAGAGTTGTGTGCGTACCCGTCAAATCCTCTATTACTACACTTTGTGATGATGACGACTGTGTGTTTCCTTCACGGGCTACTACAAGAAAGCTAGTGGACCCTAGAAGTGGTGTCCCATAGTCAATTGGTATAACCGTAGATTGGTTCGTTAATCGGCTGCTTAAAAGTTGTTTAACTTTTCCGCCCGTTGAATTACCAAGGTATATATCAGCGTTTGTAATTGGAGAATTCCCTTGTTTAATAAGAGTGAGAAGTCCCCCAATACTTTGTTGCCGACTGTCTCTATCAATAAATAGAACGCTCTGAAGGTTTGAAACAACTGCGGAAAGCCACGAAACAAAAGGTCTATTAAGATGGGGAAAATAGCATTACTCCGAGGCATGTTACCAAAAGCTTACCACTTGACACATCGGTCACTATAATAGATTTCCCCTGAACTGCTTCGCCGTATGCATTTCCACTAAATACTGTTAAGTAAGTGTTACCACTCGTTGCTAGCACCGTGCGTTTTATTTCTATTTGATGTACTGAAGAATTATTGGTCACTGAAATATTTCCCACTTTTGTGTCCCTTCCTAATTCGTTATTCGCGATATAAGCGGAAAAATATGTTACCTCAGGGTCGCCAACTGAAGCAAAGGAGACATTACCTCCAATTTCTCCGGATGCAATGTTTGTGTCCAAGAAAATGAGATTTGTTACTACAACAAGTGGTGGAGCTGAATTGAAAAGCAAGCTTGCACATTTCAACCGTAATTGATTCCGTGCATAGAACCAATAAACCTACTTCGTAGGAGGTACCTGGAAAGAATGCATCCTGGATGATAGTGCTTATGGATTTTGTGCTGCGACCAAAACTATTTCGAGTGAATGAAATTATATGCGTAACTCTTGTCGAGAAATTTCCAGCAGATATATCCTCTTTAATAGATTGATTTGAAACAAAAAGTTCTATGTCATTCCCTGTCACAGGCACTGATTGGATAATGTTTCCTAGCGCATGCTGGCTGTATCCCCAAAAAATATCGTATGCCTTAATACTTCTCTCATCAATCGCTTTAGTTATAGTCACAATTCCGCTTATTTGATTTTTTGTAAACAACAAATCCTTAAATTGAATGCCGCGTGCTGTAACTTCAGGTACTGAGATAGCAAAAGAAGAACAAAATTATTACATTAAAGGGTGCAAACAAGTTATTCTCAGAAGTAATAGTAAAAATATCTTTACTTCCGCTCCTAAAATCTATAATTCCGACGAGCTTTCCCTGCATAGACACTCCATACTGATTCTTGGCGTAAGCAAAGATAGTTGAAAATTCTTGTAAATTAAAATCAGACAAAGTATATGTTGCCAAGGAATTGATGATTTGTCTCTCGGCAAGTAAAACTTTTGTGGCTCCATCTTGTTTTCCTAAATAAATGGCAGCTGCCGATGCATCCTGCACCCCTAAGGTGAAATGAATTGTAATTATTCCAGATACTATGCCAGTAAGTCTGTTGGTGTCAGTAAAAAGTATTTCAGTTGGGGGCCGTGCGGGGACTGAAAATTAAAGTAGAGCAAGTTAGTCCACAAAAAGCGTTTAGTGAATTCCGAGTCATAAATTGATTTGGGCAAATCCTACAAATTACCTGCTGCATCTACTACCGCGATCTGAGCAACTTGCGTACTCCTTCCAAGTGCGTTGTTGCTATATACGACAATATGGGATCTGGTACTGTCATACGTAGAGTAAACAAGTGTTTCCCATTTGCTTTGATTCCCGATTCTAGCAGGCCAGGAGTCAATCAGTGAGAAAACATTAAATGCGGAATTCGTCCAAAATGCAGTGTAATATGAAACATTGGACTCATTCACAGCTCTCTCAAATTCCAATACTCCAGACAATATGCCTGCCACCGTATTGTTATCTTCAAATCTTACATTGCGTGGTGGAAATCTCGGAACTGAGAATTAAAAAGTAGAGGGCATATAAAAAGAATGCTTTACCAACAAATATTGCATCGTGAAAGTACAACAAAAATTTACTTGCAGAATCTCTCAGCTCAAGGGTTATTCTAGAATTGCTTGTAGAGAGTGAATTGTTGGCTACTTTGAAAACGTTTATAAAGTTTAACCCCTGCGTTACTGTGCCACTCCTGATAGTACGTGATATCACCTGCCCCGTCATGAGGCTGAACAAAAATAAATCCTGTGAAGACGCTGTTCTGCTTAACCAGATGTCATATTGTACTGCTTCTGTATCATTTAACGATGGTTCGAATGTCAAAATCCCCCCTATTGTATTTTTGCCATAATCCTTGTCATTAAAATATAATCCAATGGGGGCGTCGTTGCAATGTCTGGTGCCTACAATAAAATCATTTTAATAATGGGAATCAAAAATTCCATTCTATTTTATTATAAATGGCCACAGAACTATTAAGAAATACCAGAAACATGAAAACGTGACACGGCTGAAATATCCAAGGAAGACAGCAACGAGCATGATGGCCTATAAATATTTTGTGTTTTAAAAGTCCAAAAGGAGCAAAGTGGGTGTTTTATACATTCTACACGACAGTCAGGCCATGAGGTAGTTGATGAGCTCGTTGATACCAACGTTCCTTGAGACAACGTATCACGTTGAATGCAATCCGAATCTGAAATAAATTTGAATATATTTTTCTCGAGTTCAACGTTGATCATGATTTCTTGTATTAGCAAGGACTCACCTGTCACAAATACATCTTTTATTTCTACGGAGATTGCAGTTTCACTCTCTCCTATTGCGTTGGTGGAATATGCAACGATAAAAGACTTATTTCCACGTTCGGTTGCGCTTGGAATTTTGAATGAAACGACAGGACCATCTTTCAGAATTTTTGCCAAAAAGCTTCTTTTTTTTTCATTATTATTAGCCCAGTAAACAGTATAATGTGTCCCAAAGTCATCAAAATCCTGCGAAACGATAGTCACTGTACCGTCAATAAAATCTTTTTCGCGGTTTCGATCTTCAAAAAAAATATTTCGGGGTGGGAGGCGTGGTGCTGTGTACATTGTACATACAAATGGTGTTAGCGGGGAAGAAGAACGTTGCTAAAAGCTAGAAAATGAGTAATTATCGAAGTAATCAACAAGTTACAAGGAGCTACCCGCAACATCGACTATTGGTGTCGAAATGCCATTTTCATTGTCGCCATCAGAATTTCCATTGACAACCATGAGATGCGTCGCTCCTCCAATTCTTGTCCTCGGAAGATTTACAACAACTGCTGCATTTTCTTTTGTGGTTACCTCCATCATTTTTTTTAATTTTGTGTCGCTTACGGAGAGGTATATGCTATAGTGTTCTGTGCCCACTTCTGTGGTTCCAGGAAGAATAGTTAGAGTACCTTCTATTCTTCTATACGCTTTGTCCTCATCAATGAACGCAATTTCCGCCACCTTCCCGGTAGAAACTGAAAACCAGAAAATCACATATTGTTAAGTGCCATCTTCAAAACGTTCTTTTGATAGTAAAACAAAAATTCTGACCTGCAAGATCGCGTATTCTAACAGTAACGTTTTGCGCCGCAATACCAATTGCATTTTTCAATCTAACCCTGATGTCCACATCATTAGAAGTAATTCCAACGTCAGCAATTTTTAAGTAGAGATTCTGACCAATGGCAACCAGTGTTTGAATCCTTCTTCCTGAAGGGGATAACTCAACTTCATAGAAGTCTGCTTCCCGCTCGTCCAGTGCCCGCTGTATGGTTATTACACCCCCAATAAAGTTTTTGCGCTTGTCCAAATCCCGAAAATTAACTGATATTGGGGCTCCTTGTGGTTCTAACAGTTTACGCAGGGTGGACAAGGAAATGTTGATACTATGAACATTCTCGCAATTAAACTGATAGGAAGCAAGTTTCTCATATCAATTATCTATCTATTTCAAATGGTACATCGTGAGTGCCAATGTCAAATATTTTAAAAATACCCCGAAAGCGATTATCCACAAAGTTCACATAAAAAGGAAAAACAGATCTGCCATGGTCGTTTCCCGCGTATACTCCTAATATCCCAGTATCAGTATTTGCTGTGTTTTGAATGAAAGGTGTTCCATGTGGAATCTTAATAGTATTATTTAATGAAATCGTCATTTCACTTGTTCCTATCAATTGAGGGAGATTGCCAACTAAAATTTGATATGCCTCATATCGTGTCACTGCATTAGTATCGTTAGAAGGAGTGACGGTTACCGTTCCACCTATAAAGCCTCTCCTTTTATCTATGTCGGTAAATACCGCATTCGGTATGGTTTTCAGGGGTGCTAAATACAGGAACAGACTTTGATTTACTATTTTGCGTAAAAGTTGCAATCAGAAAAATGCTTTAGATGGAAATTGCAATTTCGAGTACCAGCAAAACTTCTCTATTATAAAATGACCGAGCATATGGTTCTTTCATCTCTGATAATAAATTGGAAAGAAAAGGTAAAATACTAACCCTCATTCGTAGCATCCATTACAGAAATATGAAACGCTGTCGCAGGGTTTCGTCCATGCTTATTTTGGGTTGATATTCCAAGTGTATCCCAAACATTTCGATCGAATGGAACAGATACAATTGGGATCGTTATTATTCCTTCTTTATAAGGTATTCCAGCCAAGAAAGAGACTTCTTTATAAACACCTACCCCAGTCATCTTTTCTCGAAACACAAGATAATTAGTGATAGTATCGATTCCATCCGGTTGCTGTACCTCAATATTCCCCCCTATCATTCCTTTACGTCTATCTGTATCTAAAAATTGTACCGCTCGAGGTGAAATCTTAGGAACTGCCCGATAAAGCACACAGTTAACAGTCCATTACAACTTTTGCATTGAGAAGCAGCAGAGAGAATACTACTGAAATTTGTTAATTACCAGCAATATCTACTACAGGGGTCGTAGCAACATCAAGTGATTCTCCATGCAAATTCTTTGATACGACATTCAAGGCATGCTTCTCGGTATTGAGGGTTGTAGTTGGTAGTTTAAACTGGAGAGTAGTGGAAGATCGAGGTAAAACAGCGACCGTTTCCGCGCGGTTTCCATTCTTAGTGACGTAGACGACGTATTCGGAGACGTCACTTTCATCTTTTGCAGCAAGAATAGTTACAATGCCTTCAACTAGTCCAGCAGAAGGATTTAAATCTTCAAAGACTATGCCTGCTGGCCCATTTGACGGAGCTGCATAAACTCAAGCATTTTAATAGATTTGCGAAACTATAGCGGTTTTCCTTGTTGAAATGGGAAAAATGCAATTATACTTACGCGCAACGTCGTCAATAATTAACAGAACTGCATTTTCAAATGGATCATTTGAGACTTGAGGAGAGACTAAAAAATGGCTAAATTTATATACTGTTGGGCCTTGCAAAATTAATGTATGTTGCAATGCTTGTTCCGTCGAAAAGGAAAACTGGCTAATTTTCTCCTTGATAATGACTCCATTGCTCCAGTAAAGATCATATGCATCTGCTGAAGCAGCTGAGAGAGTAATGGTAACTGTCCCAGATAAAAATCCTTTCCTTACATTTCTATCCGCAAATTCTACATGTAGCACTCTTGAACCCGTAACGCAGGTTCTTTTGGCACTTGTCCAATTCCAAGCCCTATTCGTTAGTAAACTATCCGATGCAAAGAGTTGGCACTCATAAATTTCGTTGTCTCTTGTTGGAATATCACTGCGATACACTGAAAAACTATTGCATGCTACTGTTGCAGTGCAACTACGCTGGCAATCTTTGACGGTATGTGGCACCGATGATCTCATAGTATTCAAAGCAATTCCGGTATACTTTTCATCTTTGCGAAAACATTGATCTGCAATAATTATCAAGCGTAATCAAAAAAGTCACTTATGCATGATCCTCCATGAAGCATGGAGATGTAGGAAAGTCAACCTGTCGATCGATAGTCTTCCACGCCAACGCGCACTCCTGCTTGATTCTCCAATGCATTAGAGCTGCTTGTGTAAGCTGTCAGTATTAATTCAGGATACCAGTGGGTACCCGCTGGTATTTCCCATGTTAATTTACTCTGTTTGCTGCTAATGCTCGCACACTTTATTTGTCTAGGATTAGCAAGTGTTCCCAAATATAGGCTGTACGTGTCGACCCCGGACTCATCTATAGCGCGACCAATTGTTACGGTGCCGTGTACTCGAATTTCTTCACCTGAAATATCCTGAAATGCTATGCTGGAAGGACCCTGGAAAGGAATAGTTAGTTGATCACCTTTTGGAGCTGAGTTAGTGGAGACATACTTTAAAAAATCTATAGAAATATTTGCTTTCGGTGAAATTTGTTGAAAGCAGACGGGAGAAGAGCCTATACATTACATGTTTGTGCAGTAAAGTAGCATGTGTTACTTTCGATCGTAAGAACTATTTCGTATGTATCTTTTAAGTGCGATGCATGCTTAAAGTTTAGGGTAAACATATGGTAAACGAGTAACAGCCGCAAGTACCTTGACAAATGTAAAAGGTAGAATTTGCTAAAAGAAAGTCATCTTCTGCTGCCACAGTATTTGCAGAAGCGTTGCCAAACCGCGCATCAAGGTTTGCATTTAATTGCTCTGACTCATGAGAAACATTAGAATTACTGCCTCCGTTGGCAGTGTTAAAAATTGTAGCAGTGTAGTAAATCTTTTGCAATTTTAGGGATAGTGGACGAAGTGATGAAATTAGGGAGCCAGTAGTTATAGACTTCAGCAGCTCTACACTTTCCAAACCACTCAGGGTTGGTGGTGAGCAATCATATTCTATTCTCGATCCAGATATCGATCTGTAATGAGACCTTAAGCGTCTTAACGTGTTAAAAAGCATGCATTCAGCTGCTGGGATACCAGAGGAAAAAAATTTGAGAGACCACCAATTGCAAGCTGGATTTCTTTGACATAGTTCTTTGCATTCGCTACTGCTGAAGGTATTGACGCTGATGGATACCAGCGGGTCTCCAATGAAAATAGCATTCGAAACTGTTGTGTTACAGTGTTGGGATTGCAATTCTCTTGTGGAACGATTACCCTGTAGAATTGTAAGGCTTTCTAACGCGTCCGCATTTTCCCATATAACTAAAAATAACAACAATAGCACTGTCCAATTAATGGCTGGGTGAAATCTAGAACAAAATTATGGTATTTCTAGAATGATGTATAACAGGTTAATATAATTCAGAATGATTTATTCAAATGAGAAAATTGACATAATACCCTTCTTACCCCTGTCAAACCCCACAGGTAGTGCGAGACAAATGGTAGCTATGACAAAAAGAAATTGTGCCTTCCCCATAGGACCAATAAATAGTATGAAATAAACTTTAAGCAACAGTAGCACAAAAAATCGTAACAGCTTAAATTTACGGTTCCAGTGTGCAGCCAATCCTTATCAACAAAAAATTATTCCGTTGAAAGAAAAGATAAATTGTTTGCATTTGTAGTGAAATGGAGTTGCATGAAGATGATTTCATCCATCTTTATACAATGCATATCACTTTTCGTCGCTGCATAATAAGCAGCGGGCAGTGCTAATATTATTTTCTAAGCTATGTTGCAATAAAATTAGGACCAGCTATACGAAGAATTTTACAAAGAAATGCTGCTATAACCCTGATACATTCGCGTACAGCGTGCTGTCGGCGATCAAGACGCTTAGCGGGGTATGCAAATTTTCTATATTTAGGATTTCTTCATGGTATGATGCATAATTGAATAAAATGATACCTTAAAATTTCAAAGTAAATCTTTTTTTTGATTGATTATACTGGCACTTGCTTAAGGCTTGGGCATGCCAATTGATATTCTGTGCCTTTCTTGTTTTCCATGAAATAAGATAAATACAACATGGCTGGATAAAAATATTAAGTAGTGCCACTCGTGAAATTTATAGTTTCAAAGAAATGTACAGATAAATACTATCAAATTAACTGGAGTGACAGAGTAATTAACGCGTGCTTTCTACATCAATTAAAGCTGTTCATGATGCGTGAATTCGTGGCATGATGTGGCTACTGTTTTTTATACATGAAAACATTATTCTGGGCAACACAGCGAAAATTTCGTGTATCTCTCTACTGGAATAAGAGTATGTATGCATTGTATGCATCCCCCCATTTCCTTATATGTAAATTGGCACCTCAGCGCAGTCGCTTCAATCAATTTTATTCCCCATATCTTGGTATGCAATTCCTCCAATTTGTTATAATACGTTTCATTCAATATGCAGAAAGCAAATTTTCATTATTCTTTTCTCAAGCTACGTTGGTAAAAACTTATAAATGTCACACAAAGAAGGATATTTTGGGTGTTACACTTTTTTATCCAATCTATCATCAGTCGTGCACACTATTTTGCTCACTTGGCTTTCGATTTCGTAACATTTGCTATTGTACCATCACCCTCTTCAATTTTTTCACTTTATGCAGCAAATCAGATATTGATCAAGAGTGAATCGGAGCTTTTTCTAATATATTTTTGTTTATTTGTAGCATTTTTGAGTGCTGTAAGTATACTTGGTACATTGATTTGACAAAAGATGTATAGAACAGCTGCAGTATTTGTTTGGCTCCTGTATTCGCAATGAAAAAGAATGTTTATTTATGCCATAAAAAATTTCATGTGAGCTGTTTCCGGTAATAATAGCTTTTTGACATGAAATACCATTGACTCATTAAGTAACAAAGAGGAATTTTTGGCACTAAGAGGTGATTGTTCAATATATATAGTATGCGCAATGTGAACCTAATATATAAAAGGATCATTGTTACAATCTATTTTATTTGCCCAATATGAGTAGGCAGAAAAAAATGTAGCCGATGTGAAATATCAAAAAGCAAAGTTACTAAAAATCAAAATTAAGATTGTTTACTAAGGTTATAATTGCTAATGAATATCGAAGAAATACTGCAATTCAAATACTTCAATCTTCTTAGAAGATTGAAGCATGTAAGAATCGTTGAATATTTTTGGGGAGTTTATTTAAAGAATTCGGCAAAGTTGCAAGAATGATCATAGAATGCTGAAGTATTTCTGCTAGACAGGAGCTGCGAAACAGAGGAAATAATGATATGATTTTTTTCAGCAGGTAGTTTCATTAATGAAACTACCTGCTTTTCATTGTTACGTTACGAATTATGCATTAAAGGTTGACAACTACACAGGTATCACGCTTGTGCAGTACATGTATCTACACTTCACCACTGCCCTATCTTTCGAGGCTATTACACACGGCAATTAATCTTTATATGTTTGGGCATATGTAAAATAATTTTTGCTTGGTTGCGGCAGTAAAAAGAAAGAAATCGTACGTTGTATCTTTTTTTTATTATTTCAAGGCAGGGATGCCAACATAAACGACAGACAAATCAAGCATCAATGAAATGGCTTCCAGATTGTAAATTATGGAGAAATTTGCAGTATACGAGTTATTATGGTCTTTCATCTTCTGCCTGACATGTGCTACTGTTGGTGGTAAGCTCATCACTCGCTTTATCGATTTGATATGTTCGTGGGGTTCGTTGATCGGCTGCAATCGAAAGGAAAAATTGCTTTGCCAGGCTTTCGCACTGTGAGAGGCAAATCTAATGACAGCATGATTACTAATTTTTCCTCTCCGCGTTTCAGTCAAAGTTTGGTACATTTGGGTTTTATGAAAATTGCGATCTATTTCTACCTATTCCATTTCATATATAAATTAATCTGTAGCTGCGTAGTCATTTCCTCCCAGGTTTGGGAGAAATCATAGGTGGAATAAGCCCCCCGCCGTAAGCAAGTGCATGGATTTCATGTTGTGGCATTCCCTCCTTTTATCCTTTGTTAGATATCCTAAAATTCATGTCCACGTGGAAGAAGATGGAAACGTTAGTAATCTTGTGAACCGTTCTCATGTGATTTTTTTCGAAGTGACGAATTATATTAGGCTCCACTTTTACGCGCTTTTGCAGCAGAGGGTAGGTTGGGAAAGCATGCAAATTGTGCTATTCTTTGTATTGATACTCAGTACAGATCGCCGGAGCCTTAGAAGAAATTTGAATGACCTCCGTTAGGCCAATAAAGAATATTTTTATTATGAATTCCAAGCCTTATATAAATGATCTCATTCTTGACCAGAGGAATTGGAAACTGACATAGTTGGTGGTATGACTTAGTTACTGTATAAAAAGCGGTAGAATATGGAATATGCCCAACATGACTGTAAAGGTATCCAAGAAGTAGCTGCATCACAGACATCTGAAACAAAACAGCTTAGTGCAATAGCTAAAGAGAACAAAGGTTAGTTTCATTTAAAATCATGCTTTTTGTTTAAATGTTGGCACATCATTCCTGTACTATAGACATTTTAGAGGATTTAATTGAGGGCGACTTGCGTACTACTCATTGAAGACCAAGATACGGAAAGTAAAGCCAACAAAAATGGCTGTTTTCAATCGTATAATAATTAGCCGAATTTTAAAGCAGGAGTAGGAGGAAGTATCTTTGCTACATAGTGTTACTGGGAACAGAAGTTTGAATGAGCAAAACTCAGAGGAGTACTCAAAAAATTACTGAGAGTCCACGAATTCAATTGCAGTTTCATGAGAAGCCTTTAAAAAGAGCAAAGTTTTCACTTTATTCAATGTTGTTTCAACTGATTTCCTTCAGTAGGCATTCAATATGTTTCACATAAACCTCGAATAAAAAGCAAAAATAGCATAATTTTGTTCCGTTACCCACAAATATCGGCCTTTTTGAATGTTTTTGCGAGCTCATTTTTGTATTCTCAAACCATTAAACAGTAAACACATCACATAACTCCGTTGATCCAATGTGTAACAGTAGTATCACGACGGAGTGAACTACCACCTATTCTTAATATTTTAATTAATGTTTTATATTGCTATAATTATATTATCGTTATCAAAATTATCTTCTTACTACGTAGTTATTTTTCTTAG